>JAGDQP010010798.1:2172-54703 GCA_022664845.1 Lepisma saccharinum
GATATATATATATATATATATATATATATATATATATATATATATATATATATATATATATATTGAAAGGGGTTGAGCAGCCAAGTTGGACGATTTCAAGTGCATAATGCACTAAACCTTGGTTGAATAAACTTTGAACTATTTTCGGTAACCACGAAGTATGTGATACGCTTTGATATTTGTAGAGGTGCCTGCCCCCCAAGCAAATATCAGGCCCCCCACGACAATTTGTCTGGCTCCACCGCTGTGTCGGTGTGCGCCCCGTGCCATGTTTAATGAATCGGTGCCGTTTGAGCATGAACAATTTTAATTGAGCACAGGGTATAAGAGATCACAGAGCCCTATAAGAAAACAAGTAAAAAAATCCGTCTTTATTGATTTGATGTAAAAATATTGAAATCCGATAATAAAAGTTTAATAAACCAAATTACAAGAGGAGTTGTAGACGGCCACGGTCACGCTAGGCTGCACGATCTTTAAAGAAGGTTATATATATTAAACCATGTAGCCATCGGCATGAGTCTAAGATGCTAAATAAAATTCAATTCATGTTAGTAGTTTATTTTCATCGGAACTATATTCAAGTATTGTATATATTTTTTGCAATTGTTACTGTAAAAGACTAACTTCTTCAATTATGATCCGATCTATTCGCTACCTTGGAACACCTTCGCCTCCCCTGTTAATCCTCCGTCTTACCTTTTAAAAAATCCTGGCGCCGTCCCTAACAGCCCTCGTGGCTAAGTAATTAACATCGCGACCTTTGTATAGACGTAAGGGAGGTAATCAGGTTCGAGTCTAGTTGTCGGTCATTCTGTCTGAGGTTTCCCAGAATAACTGTTACCACATTGAGGCATTCCCCGCTATCTTGCCCCTCCATCCTTCGGAAAAGTGTTCGACGACCTAAGATCGGTTTACCTACCATAAAAATGAACGAAAATGAAACCAAATAATAATAATAATAATAAATCAACATGAGATGTACTTAAAACAAATTTTGAATCCTTCACATTTACGGGTCATTTGTAAAAGGCTCATACATTTTTGAATATAGTTAATTTACTCCTGCCAATAACGGTGATATTAATGATGGTTGAAAAAGGTGAAGTGATGTAAGCCCTCACATGTTACACAATAGGGTCTAAATTACTGAATACACCTGCGAGCCAATGAGACAGACCGTTCAATTAGTAAACCTCAGCTGAAGTCTTGCTTCCACGATCACATGTTTCGAAGTGTCTGGCAGTCTTTTTCTCAGTGGACTTCTTGTTTAGTGGACAACTGGACGTGCTCTAACGTTTTCTAGTGCTTCTACTTTCGTATAAAAACTTTTAAAACTTTAAAACCAAAATGGCGCACGGGGAAGGTGAAAATCCTATATACGGACCATTTTTTGGAGTGATGGGAGCAGCAGCTGCAATCATTTTCAGTTGTATGTATTTTATTTGATTTCTCTTTGTATTTCTAAAGTATTTAGTATCACTAGATTTAATGTTAATTCTTCTTATTTTCTTCAGTGTAAGATATCATAATATTAATTTTTCTGCGTAAAGTTATAGGCTAAATGGGACTACAAAATATTGGCTATTAAATACTATATGTGTTTCTTTCTGTTTTCTGTCCACTACTAAGGTTAGTTTAGATAAAGTTAAGTTGGTTTACTTTATCTGCCAGTCACTAATTCGAGAGGATAAGTTAGGTATAGGTTGGTTTACTTTATTTAAGTCGTTAATAAGATAAGATAAAGTTAATTGTATGGGCGGTAGAACAAAAGTCGTTAATACATTCGTCATTTTACCAAACATTCTCTACCAAAATAGTGGCGGGGATATGAGAGGAAAATTAAAATCTAGAAACTGAGCTACATGAACGAACATTTGAATCGAAACGAGATGATACAAGTAAGGGCTCATTTCTTGCAAGCGTGCTTTTCTTGCTTGCGATTTGGGTGAGTAGCCAATTGAAACACGTGATACACGTAAAAAACGTATTTCAATTTACTATTAACCCAAATCGGAAACAATACACGCTTGCAAGAAAAGCAGCCCTAATATGTGCTACACTGTACAAATAATGATACAGTATTTTACACTTTTCGTCTACATTATTCGGAAATCCTCTTAGCTTTCTTTATCAGCTCTATGCAACGATACTGGAATGATCGATTAGTATCGAAAGATAAATTCCAGAGCAAACATTTTACCTCGATCATCCAATTCCAGTCTAAACTAAGAGCTGGATTTCATTAAAGCTTGCGTTGCTTACGATTTAGCTGAGTAGCCAATTGAAACACGTGTTTTATTGCTTGTTTTATTGTAAGGTAAGTGTAACACATGTTTCAATTGGCGATTCACCCAAATCGCACGCAAAGCAAGCAACGCAAGCTTTCATTAAAATCATCCGTAATATGGACAAAATTTTTAAAAATCAGCTATCTACGCTTGTTATCGTTGTGCGGTCCGTTTTATATTTATATTTTAATTCTTTAGTTATGCATGTACCGGACTGTGGATAATATATGTTTGTGCAAGAAGAAACGGATCGTACAGTGATAAACATAAAAACTGAGAATTGAAAATTTTGACCATATTGGTTAAGACTGGAAGTTGACATTTGAGATTAGCTCTCCCCTCCGCTAATAAAAGAGGTAAATAATTATTAATAACGTGAATCAGAATGATAGCCGTAACGTGAATGTAAATAGTTGTCAGAAACTGAAATAGATTCATTAATAACGTGGCTGGAATGTAGCCAGTTGTCTGATGCTTGCTTTCTGTGCACGTAATAGCAGATTCAAGTCTCGTGAGAGTCCATTGAACAGGGAACTTTAGAGCAAACTTTACTAAAAAAATTATAGGTTTCCCAGTTCGTTTAGGTCACTATTAAAAATTGAATCGATCAATCTAACTGAATCAGTTTTTTTTTTGTTTTGTTTTTTACCTTATTGCTCCTCTCTCCGGAATTCAGCTCCGGAAGAATGTTTAAGAATGAGTCTGCTGACCACTCTTGAAGCGAGCCCCGGCAAAGTCATCGAACCGGGTCGTAGCTCAGATGCTAGAGCGTTAGTTTTTCATTTGGGAGGTCCTGGGTTCGATACCAGTGACTGACCATCCTGAGTAAGGTTTATCCAGGGATTTTCTACAGTCATACTAGGCAAATGCCAGGATGGTATCTTTCGACTTTTGCCCTGGCCGACTTCTTCACACATCCTTTCCCCTAACCTATCGCGACCTTAACCATATATGCCTAAAGCTCGTAAATATTAAAAGAAAAATTAAAGCCAATAAATATTTAAAAAAAGCTATAATAAAATTAAAAACAATAATAATAATAAATAATGATTGAAGGTTTCTAGATACTCTTCGTCTTTATATGATTTCATTTTCTTCGTTTTTCCCTGATATTAGGCCTAAAAGTCTTCCCAGGATCCTTCAGTAGACCTATAGGGTGTGAAAGACGATTGTTTACTGAGAGAAACAACCGTGACTTCAAAGTACTCTCTCTAGCTTAAAGCATCTCGGAGCGAATCTCGCAGCTTATTTTCCAAAGCAGAACGGAAAAAAGCATTGTTCTTTAAAAATAATAATAAAAAATACATAGAGGAGTATCGAACCCAGGATCACTGATACTCTGGACCAATGCCTTGCTCACTAGACTACGTCTTTTTAGATCTCAACTGGTATTCCTTTATTTCCTGTGTTTTGACGATACCCTAAGTTACAAGGACACACAAACATTTATACCCATGGCAGGATTCGAACCCACAACATTGGAGTCACTGACTTAACGCCTCAGACCACACGACTAAGGGCTGATTTGCATGCAAGCTTGCGTTGGGTGTTACAACATGTAATAAATAACATGTAATAAGTATTACACTTGTTACAACATGTAATAAAACTACACCACGTGTTTCAATTGGCTACTCACCCAAATCGCAAGCAAAGCACACAACCCAAGCTTTCATGAAATACAGCCCTAACTCCATTGGCCGGAGCCAACTAGTGGTAAGTGCTTTCCGAGCATTTCTCATACCGCTTCAGGAACGCCTAACAGATGCCAGTAGGTACGTAGTGACCTTACGTCACGATTGTCCGTCTCCTGAGACATTCCTTGTAAAAGACCATTTATTTTCAGGGGACAGAAGTGCTTTATAAAACGAATTACCGAGAGATCCAACCAGGAAAAGGGGAATAATCCAAATTGGGTTAAAATGTTGAGATTCGAGCATAGTTTAAAAATTTTGCATAATCGCTATGTGCTCTGTAAATACTATAGTTAATCGTTTTGTCCGTTGTATACTATTTCACTCTCTGATTATGAAAATTACTTTAAATCCTATATGATGCTGCTTCCTTCTTTGCTTATCCTCTCCATTTCTAGCATTTGTGACTTATACGCTTCTCTGACTAGACTCCTGAATTATTTCGAAAGAAGAATCACGAAAGCTATTGAGATGGGGTACGTTGAAGCATTGAACGAAAAGAAGAAGTCAAGCCATATAGGCAATAAGGCTGTGAGTATTAATGATTGACACTCATATGGCTGCTGTCTGCAATTTGAGATATCACTGTTTGTTGTGATAGGGACCCTGAACCTTCAACAGCCCTCCATCAACAAATAGCGATATCTCGTATTGCAGATAGATGTCAGATCGTTGCGATGAAATCATAATCGCACCCTTATTGTCTTTGTGGCTTGGTTCCTTCTCTTGTGCAATGCCTCAATATCAACAAATAACAACTACACGTTGGAAAGTAAAATCTACCTTACAACGTCTCTGCAGAAGTCGTGGTTAAGGCGACGAAATTGTCGTAAGACATATACATCCGTTGCACAAAAAATTTAAACCTCGGGTTAACTTGAACCACGAGTTAATCCATGGATCATAGGTAAAATAATTATTATAGATAAGAATATCAGTCCTTTCCACTAATTTCTCGCCTCCTGGTGCCAGTCCAGGTGAACTAGAATTAAAAAATAAAGCTAGTATGCAATGATTAATTCTCCATTCAATAATAGTAATAATAATAATAATAAACACGTAGTGCGAATTCATTATCTGATACTTCTCTTTATTGACCTGCAATATATTAAAAGCGTTGATATTGCGCATGGCTTATTAACATATCAATACGTCATTCTTAGTTCGACTGGACTAACGCCAGATGGCATGGAGTGAGGGAATGAAATTTTTAAAATTCACTACATATAATTATTTTATCTATGACTTGTAGATTTATTCGTGAATCAAGTTAATCCAGAATTAAAGTGTTTTGTGCGCAAGATTTTTTTTAGATCTACCTGCACGGCTTGACAGCCATATTGGAAACACTTCCGGTACGAATAGCCCACTCTCGCGTATTTGAAATATAAGTAACAGCGAAAACCACTCAACTCAGCAGCTGCAGTTTGGTTTTGTGGTGAAGGCGTCGGGAAGTTAATCTAAAAGTTCAAACCCTGGCGTCGACTTTTTACATATTTTTTAAAAACGAAAATTAAAGTTTTTTCGCCTTTTATGTAAATACACAAAAGGAAATTTAATAAAAGTTGTAATTTATAATTTTAAAAGAGGTCACTAAAAACTAGGATTTATATAAACCCACCAGGGCAGGATGCACGGAGCGTCCAAAGGGAGCTGGACGGCGCTAGCCGCGGGATGGGGTGGGGTGCGCAGCCCCCTGGTTAGCAGTGGGCATACGCAAAAGTACTGTTTACTCAAAAGTTCTGTGCCGTACCGGAAGTGTTTCCAAGTGGGCTCTCCCCAGCCCTGCGACTCTGAAGCCAGTTCTGAAAAAAAAATCTTGCGTTTTGTGTAACTGGGGCTTAGTATAATGCAAACGGCTTTATTGAAAAACACCACATAATACTCAGCACGTCATTTTAAACCTCGTGAGCAGAATAACACTGTTAATAACATCGTCTTTTGTACAGTAGATGAAATAAAGTCTTGTGCAAATCGATAAAAAATATTTCGTTGTTAACTTTTCTATCTTACCAAAATTCACGAGATATCCATTTGTGTCTTTTAAGGAATATATTTCTCTAGAATATATGAGAGTTGCATTGAAATTGGTCTAACTATTCAAAGTAAATTATTTTCATCAAATGCTGTAAACTTTTCCTTCGCCCACTGAACAAAGTTGTGAATAAACCTGTTTCTAAGAATTTGTATTTGCTTTCCTGATAATGCAACATTAACCTTATCTTTATATGAGAAAAAATGACGAGAATTCCTGTATCTATCAAGGAACCTGTTTAGAGGCCTCTAGTTGGGTTATTTTTTAAAGTTATTGATTCCTCGAGCTCCTTTTCATATCCCAGTGGTTAACTTTTTCAGTTTCTGTACGAGTGGTCTTGGGTTCAATTTCTGCTAGAACTTTCTAATTTCAGTATTGATGTCATAATGACTATTTGAATGGAAAAGTAGGTAAATCCGGTCTCGAAGCTGAGATAAAGCGGCAATCAGTGACACTGTTTAAACGAAAGCCGCTTTGCAAGTCAAGATCTTCTATGGAGCGTCCAGCTGAGGAGTTGTTTTTCTTTTTAAGTTTTAAGTTCAGTTTTAATACAACTATAAAGCTATACATTTAAAATTATGACCTTAAATAACTCGATGATAGAACATATTATTTAAATGTTTTTTATTCCAATATCGTCATTTTTGGATGGCATGTTTACGTTTTTAATTACGTAACTCCTTTTATTTAATGATTACAGATTTCATGGTACGTGCTTAGTAAACTTTGAACCTCCCTATTTGATTTTGTAATATGACCTTTCTTGATATCTAGCTTGAATTGTTATAATAAATTAAAGAATTCAAATAATTATGTGAAAAGTCTCTACAGTCGTCACCAAAAATCTAAAATTCGTCACATCATAAATCAGTGCTCGTCATTCATTGAAACGGTTCCTGTATTTTCGTAGATTCGAATAAGATAGGTATGTAACACCTTTTTCTGAAACAATTCTGTGATAAATATATAATACAATTAAAAATTATAAACATATAAATATTAAATAAAGAAAATAATATTTGCCTAAATACTTCCATAATTCGCTACCCTTTCAACCTGTGTTCGCCACCTCTGTGACGCCCTTTGGAAGGAAGATATGCATCTAATTGAACCAAAATTTACCAGTGGACTTCTTTCATTAATAGAATAATTTTACCATTGCTTTAAAATTAGTAACTTTGTAAAAAAGAAAAAAAGTCCTTCTCATATATGACGAAATAAGAAACACGTTTTTTTTTCAGAAACCTATACTAGTCCTCACCTCACTGTCTGTCGTTCTATTTCAATCTTGTGGACTAAATGTAGGCCGATAAAAAAATTAAGACATGCTTAAACATACCTTATCCTACGCAAAATATAATTATCTTACCGGTACTTGAAGGGTAACTAATAATAATAAAAAAATCTTTTCTCAATATATCTTCCGATTGATTACAGCAAGGTTTATTATTATTATTATTTCCTAAAGTTGAAATTTAAACTTAAAATCACAGGCTTTTTTCTCCTTGACACACAACAAAAACAACAAAAGACGTCCGTTTGGGCAGCAATGTAGAGTTGGTTAGAAAAACGAAACGTAAACTTAACAAAGATAATAATAAAACTTTTTAAAAACATACTTTTCTTTAAAAAATAAAGACAAAATAAAACAATTCTTATTATAAAGTAAAATATACTTTTTAGTCATGCATACACAATTTTTTTTTAAATTTCCAGTACGAATTGTTTTATTTTGTTTTTTAAGACAAGTATGATTTTTTAAAAGTTTTTTATTATTGTTTCGAGTTTTTTCGGTGTTCGTATACTTTTTAAGCCTAAAGTGTTCTGCAACCAGTCAAAGGCAACATCGTTGCGGGCTAGTATTCAATTTATTGTAAAGAAGTTCTTACTAAAAAAAAATAAAACTAGCTTTTAAAGTACAGTACATAAATATATATGAAAATAACAACTGAATATTGCATTGTCACCCGACTTACGTCACTATGCAAATTTTCATTATTGTATGACGTCGGGAGATGAGTTAAATTAAGGTTGCAAGATTTGAGGACATTTTGAACCATTGTGAATTAAAGAAAAGAATGTAAAAATAGAAGCCATATTGCTCTAAGCGCAGTATCCGCGATTTTATATCCAAATTAATGTTACATTCGAAGTATGACAAACTAAGTTACATTCACACGTACAATGCATTCATACAGGAAACTATTATCGGCATCCGTCTCCTTTGTTTATTGTAACTTGTACTAAATATATTTTGAACATTTAGAAAATATTGGTACACATATTCACCATGTTGAAATTATCCTGAAGTCCAGAAGCTACATATTAAGATGGGATAAGTACTTTTATTTTTTTTAAAGGAAATCACTTTGTATTATTCGATGCAGTTCTTCATTCGATTCGTACATAACTTAAGATTAAGACATAAATAAAACTGGGTCTTACAGAGATAACAAGCGTAAGAAACTGAGTTAGAACTCAAAATTTGGTCCATATTAGATTAGATTGTAATTGGACAATCAAGGTTAAATGTTTGCTCTGGTGTGTATCTTTCAACATTATCCGATCACTCCAGTATCGTTGCGTAGATCTCACTGCTTCCCAACTCAGTATCTGTTTACCCTTGTTAGTTTTTAATGTATTTCTTAGTTCTTGAGTTATGCACATATTAGACTACGCATGCGCATATGTCACATATTGTAAATAATAACATAATTTGCAAGAATTTAGACATACATAAAAAAACTAGCAACTCAGCGACAACAATTATAAAAGATTACTTGGAACTATAAAGCGCGTTTGACATATCATTTATGCTACGATAAAGCTTAGCGGTAGCAGTAGTGCCAGCTTGTGAAAGCAAGAATATTACAATGGGTCAAGTTGCTATGGTACAACCGTTTAAATCTATAACATTTTTGCTTTTACACCCTGGCACTACTGCTAGAGCTAAGATTTACCGTAGCATGAATGTTTCCATGTCAAGTGGGCAGTCTTGCCTCCTCTGGATTAAACTGAGAGTAGACAAATGACGTTAATTCTTCTCTCTTGTGTCTGACTTCTGAGAGTTTAAATGCAATCGAGTGCTCTAGTAGGATAAATTAAAGTTCACTGGATGGCTCGCATAAAGCGAAACTGAGTAAGGCATCGATTGTAAAACCTGCTCAACCAAAAACCAAAGGAGTTGATTATCATCTAGAGAGCGATGACAGGCTGTAACAGTATACGGTTACCAGATAACTGGCACCAACACTCATTTGTTAACCATGATTGGAGGCGTTGGATGCTGTGATAACTTTCCCTGTGCAAGTAGATAGCAAACAGAATTGAATATTTTTTTGGTTATCAGAACATACTGAATTATTCACTGAGACTATGCAGCACCTTTTCAATAGCGTCGGTATAGTATTTAGCTTTAGTGAACTTTTGCTATCGAGTTCTAGCGATACTGGAGTAATTGCTTAGTGTCGAAAGATAGACGCCAGAACAAATATTTTATCTCGGTTACCCACTTCCAGTCTAAACCAATATGGACCAAATTTTCCGTTCTAACTCAGTTTTATACGCTTCTTATAGCTCTGCGACCCATTTTTTTTAAATCTAAGTCTTAATTCGTGAGTTATTCATATAATAGTATATCGTACTCTGCATATAACATACAATACTGGAAATAATATTTATGTTTGTTGTAAGAATGGACATTTCTGATAGTATTTTTTTATTGCAATAAAAAAATATTCTGTTAAAGTAGAGTACGGAAAATATTTTCTTTTCTTTCTGTGATTCATTTATCAAGAGTAATAAATCCTTGCTTCAAAAGAGTCTGAGCCTTGCGCTTAATCGGATGCCGCCATGTTATGACGTAGTCAGTCTGCCGACTGCTTGTCATTAATATAGACTACAGATGGTATTTGGTTTGTTAGTCTTGTTAAAAAGAGATCGCAAAAATGGATCGAAATAAATAGTATAAGTGATGAATAGCGTTTCTGTATGCTTTAACACGTCATTTAGTTTGTTTTATTCATTTGAAATTGATTTTTACTTTTAATACTTTTTTAAAGATATTGATATATTGTGGTAGCTTCAACACTATTTTATAGCAGCCCTTTTTTAGATGAGTATATCATAAGATATCTTCTAATAATGCTCTTTAAAACTCTTGTATTTAAAAAGAATTACCTATTTTCTGTAAAAAAAAAAAATGTGGGTTTTTACATTTGACAATCGTATATTTTTTAATGAATGCTAGTGAAGCATTTTTCAAGAACCTAAAAACACATGAATTAATAGTGCTCGTTACTGCCATCTGTTAACAATTCAACGTACTACTTGTAGCCGTGAATTCATTGAATAGTTTTAATCTGTCATTGTAAAAAATAATAATAAAAGCATGTAAGAAACAAAAACGTAAATTGAAACTTTTACATTGAAGTTACTCTTGCTTTTCGTGAAGTAAAATAAAACACGGCCTTTGATAGGATTTGAACAGCCATAGGTGAAAGTATAAAAAGTTAAAAGTTACATGCACCAACCAATTGCGACAAATTGTCAAGATGTCAAAACTGACACAAACCAGCGATAAGAGTAGCACTGCAAGTTAAGACTGCCCCCTGTCATTGTTTCGAGCAATTTATGTTATTAAAACATGTTTTGTTTTTTTTACTTATTGAAAGGTGTTCTGCAGATTTGTACATTAATTATTTCGTTAAGTGATGATGCAAATGTGCTTTCTCTTTTTTGTTTTTTCGTCTTCAAACTTCTGAATAAGGAACGTAATATAGGGAGAAGCATATAGCTACGGAAATAGTACGGACTGATTACGTCAAACCAATCAGAGGGTGATTTTCGTTGTATGACGTAGGATATTGAATTCTCAGTATTTCATGCTATATTTCTACGTAACGGAAAACCGTAGCACTGAAATATCAAGAACATTACATATAATTTAATCTGATGTACACAAACAAATTGTAAAATATATAAGGACGGGGAAAACGGAAATGTCCATTAAGATATAAATAAAAAACGGAACGCACAGCGATATCAAGCGTAAAAAACAATTAGAACCGAAAATATGGTCCATATAGGTTAAGACTGAAAGTGGACAAACGAGATTAAGTGTCCTTTCCGCTCTCTGGCTTCATGTATTCATGAAATTTTCAATGGCAGCAGTCACTCCAGTATCGCTTTTAAATAGAGGTCATTGGCTTCTGTACCAGAAGAAAAAATGATCGGAATAAATTGCTCCGAACAAAACATTTCTCATGTACGCTCTTCTTACAAGAGTGACACTCAATACAGTATTACTCGTTCAATATCGTATAGTAATGTTGGTGATATTGAGCGTTCTGCGCCAAGGTAGAAGTGCAAATTATTATTCTTGGAGTTTGCAGTTTCATTCGAGCAAAAGAAAGGAAATAATTAGGATTAAAAAAAGAACACTGGATTTGATTATCTATATGCGCTGAAAAATGTATATTTCAAAATTGCGCAATGGGCACGCCAAGGATCCCAGAAATTCTCTGGAGTAAAGACAAGTTGAAATGAACATGAATAGGGCAACTTTTCTAGCCACCAGGAAACAATAATTTGCTTGCACCAAGTCTATGTCTCAAGCAGATTACAAATGTGAGGTTGCATAACACTCAGGAGTAAAACTTGGATACTTTCATGAAACGTTTTGTTTATTTGTTATCAAAGAGATTGAATAACATTGTCCGGTTCCATGTCGTTGATGACCTATGCCATCTTTACTCACACGGAAAGTTGTTAATTCATACTCATTTCGACCTAGACATTCAGAAATATTCCGGGAATCACTTCCTTTGAGGAATCCCTTGCTTACCCATCGCATAATTTTGGAATATGAATTTTTAAAGAGATCAGGTTCTTTGACCGCACAATGCCGTATCAGCTCTACTGTTCATGGTATTAAAAATATGAAGCTTTAAAGTTCATTTTTTCACACTTTCGGCAGTCTGTAACTCCGAAACGCGACCGAATTTCCACCCAGTTCACTGGGACTTTTTCTTAATTATTTGTTGTACTATTATCTCTCGAAGCTTGTCGGTGTAATTATAAAATACGCTCTCTATATATAAATGAATAGATGTTTGCGTGACTATTACTTACACAAAATTCTATTACACGCAACCATTATAGCTACCGTACGCTAAAATGCCTAAAACTGTGTTAAACAGAAGTTTTTTTTGTGTGTAAACTGTATGTAGTGCCTTCGTGTGAAATGACACCTTTTTAAGACTTGCTGTACATTAACCCTCATAGCACAAGCCCCCCCATGCACGGGAACGCCCATTTTGATCCCGTATGACCCACGATGATCCCATAAAGAAATAGGTGATCCGATGAAGATCCTGCCTTGGACAGTCATGGGACTGCTCCCATGGGAATCCCACAGTTGTCCCACAGGATAACTACTAGCAGCGACATTTAGAATTTCGTAGAATTTTGTGTAACTGTAATAAAAACAAAAATATTATGAGAAAGATGCACAGAAAATACTGGAAAGCATCAAAGTTCACCTGGTCGTCATACGTTCGATGCAGCCATAGCGCGTATATAACATTCATTTGTTTCTCACAATGGTTTTTGCGGATCCGCGGTGCGAGAAGCAATTAGAGTGATTATCTATTAACAAGAGTTGAATTTTAAATTGAAATAAAGGTAAATGAGTATAAAATAGTTTTAGATTTCAAATGCAGACTACATACCTGTTTAATTTTAGTAACGTCAGTTATTAGCAGTTCACACAGCGTTGCATGCTAATATCAATTTTTACTACTCAGATCTAAATTATATTCATGAGTCTTAACGGTACCAAAGTCTTAAAAAACAAATATACATTGTTTTGTTATAATGAACCAAATGACTTGGTGACTGCTTGAAGCTAAAATCCATTTAAATAGTTTACATGAGCACTTCCTTCCATAGAAGTAAAATTTGTGTGCCAGTCTGCCATCATGGTAATTATTTGTTTTAACGAGTTTTACAATGACAGTACTTAATTTGCAGGACTGGTTGGATGCATTGTTCCACGCTAGAATTTACTGAGTATGCTAGGTTATTTTGCGAGGAATGGTGTTGTAAGACCTTGTACTTTGTTAATACTAGAATTCATAGCCTATGTTGTGTACTGGTGCCGTAACGCTTGCCGAACTGGTTAGAGTAGCCCAGTACACGGCAAAAAATTATGAGAGCCCCTGGTATTTTTTTCCACTATGAACGAGATGCATGAAATACCATGTTTTCATAATGGAAATTGCCTCCCACTACCTTCTTGCTAAGAATCCATATGAATTTTAGGTTGGGGTTAGGTTAGGCAAACGAAAACGATATGTTGTTTTCCTTCCACTTATTTTCACATCCTTCCCACAATTTCAACATTGGGTATGCAAATTTATTAAACCGCGACTCTTGCAAAATTTCAATAAATCTTGTTGCTTGTTTCTCTACTGATCCGCTTCCAACGCTCTCTTCACGTCCTTGTGCATCTCATCGAGTTTATAATCAGCTTGATGGTCTCTGTACATTTGCATGTTCTATCGAATGGAATTTGTCTCACCTGTGGATTCCCATAGCCATTTGATTGGCGTTTTGGGTCAGCCAAGAATAGCCACTAGCTTCACCTTGGCATTTCCAGGAGCACTATCGTGGCAGAATACCGGTGACTTATCCTATATACGGGTTTCCGTTAAGATGTCCCATCAGGGTCCCACGAATGTCTCGGGCGTCCCATGTGATCGTCCCGGGATCATCCCGTTGGCATCCGTTGTTCTACCAGTGGATTTCCTCTGGTGTTATATGGGTTTGATCCTGCAGGACTCCCACAGGAGTCCCACGGGTCGTCCCGTTAAGCGGGACTTAAGTGGACATCTGGAATTCCCGCGTAAGTCCCTTGGTGGTCCCGGGATCGTCCCGTGGTCCCGGGTGGGAGCGCCACAGAATGTCCCCGAGCAGGTTTTGTGATACATGGGAAATGACTGAGTTACTGTAATCAACGTTGAGTGGTGTTTACTCGATTAACAAACTCTCTTTAGCCATAAAACATCCCACAGTACTTATAATAAACTTGAATAAGCCAAAATCTCTACAAGCACGTATTAAGTTGCAATTATTTTCATTAAACGACAAAATGTAGGTTTATATTTTGACAGCTTTGGGCGGCCACCACAGAAAATTAAAGCAAATTTCTTCAGCGAAGTACAAAACTGTTTCATTCTAATTATATACAAGTGCAAAATCGACGTATTGTGGACCCTTTTGTCTTATGTACTCATTTTATGCAGTAACATTTTTTTAGACTGTTTACACAACAAGTACATAGAGTTAAACGACGATGTTGTGATTGCCATGCTATTATTAAGTCTGTATGAACACAGCTGTTAACAAAAAGAATATATTTAGTTGAATCGTATGCTTTTATTTCTTCTTCAAAACGGATTTTAAATAGTATTTTAAGATTTGTTTACTTCATTTCAAGAACAAAATGGTATCTGTGACGTCAAATACGCCTTTCATTCCTGGTTTAGTAAGCAGAAAAATAAAGTGCATTGTTTAGCACGAAGTAATGGCCTATGATGACAAGTAAAACATCCTCTCTGTCTGTCTCCACCCCACCTTTCTTTTTACTTTCCAGAGTACAACTCAATGGCTGGAAAACAGGAAAAGGTACCGCGAGTTAATGTCTCAGTCTGAAACAAATTAAATTAAAACCACCCTCTGTGTTGCAAGCTTCTTGTAACGTAAGTGTCTAAGACTGTGCGAAAACCAACATCAATTCATAAACTATTAAAAATAAAATATTGAATGTATCACTTTTCCTATAACGTCTACAATTCCATGTACTATACTACAAGTCAGACTGCAATCATAGGCTTATTTAGTGATAAAAATAACTAAATCAAACAATTCCTAGATAGCATGCGAACTTGCAACAAGATTGTCAGTCACTTTTTTGAGCTTGTCAAACTTGATATTGTGTTAATCGTAACAAACAATCGTGAAACAAATTTGTTGGAACAAAATAAGTGACTTAGTTACCTATCAACTAGCAACTTTGCTGCACGATTGTAGTAAGTTTGCAGTCTTGCAATGTGAAACTTGCTGGAAATTTGGAAACTTGAACTCTCAAACTTGCGGTAAGTTTACTGTGCTATCTGGGTAATCTGGATTAACATGTATTCCCAAGTAGCACAGTACATCTTAAGATCATTTTCAAGCTAGTGGCAGGTTACAGTAAGCAAATGATTACATGCCATGTTAAAATTGTTACTAATGTTTCAAAGTGCGATACCGAAATAGTAAAAGTATTTTTAACATACATGTATAAGAAATGCAAACAGTTTTTAAAAAATAAAAGTATAAATTTTGTACTGTAGTGTGATGGAAATTCCGTATTTTGTCGCATTATAAATCACGAAGAACGGTAGTTTTTCGAGTGACGCCAAGAGACGAGTCTGTTAGCGGCACTCACATATATACAGCTAATTTCGGATCTCCCGAACTATAAGCCCGATTTTGATGCTTGAACTTACATTTGAAAGCTCTTTGCCATACTAAGAAACAGGAAAAAAAAATGGATCGGTAGGACCTCCCTGGGACCCCGTAGGGCGATTCGAAAAAAAAGAAAATAATTTCACATTTCTGGTGATAGCACTGACCCCAGACTATATAGGCGGCCGAAACTTGCGTAATCGTAATCTACGCTTCAATACCTTCCAAACGGTGTAGGCTATCACGCGTCAAAATCGGTGAAGGGATTCAAAAGTTATGACTTTTTAGCCCAATCACAGAATTTTCTCAAAGGGCCTCTCCCATTTTGTCCGTCTTTTTGCTTTAGCACAAGAACCTCTTCGTGGTAAGGGGAAGAGTGACGGAAGAATTCTACTCACAAAGTGATATCCATTTTGCGAGTGACTTTCTTTGTGTCACCATGGGAGAAGGGAAGATACTAAGTCTCTTAATTTTATTACAAAGGAAACAATTCCGCCATAGTGACACAAAGAAAGTCACTCGCAAAATGGATATCACTTTGTGAGTAGAATTCTTGCGTCATTCTTCCCTTTACCACGAAGGGGTTCTTGTACTGATACACATATACTGCAGATATCTACAATCATCAGTGAAACAAGTATGGCTAGTTTTGACCTATTCCGTTTCATCGATGAGTGCCATAAATTTAGGACTTGTCATCACAAACCACCAGTGTTCATTAGGATTATGGGGCAATTCCGTAAAATTCAACATACACTCACAAAAGGTTTATTCCGAGAACATTTAATTTATTTATTTTCATTTTACAAGCCAGATAGTTATCTGTGTTTAAGTACATTATATGACTGAGTGAGGAATGACGTGGCGGACGTAGACACAGTTCCCTGTCTGATCCGCAAATATAACTTAAATAAAAATGTTAAAAGTAGCGTTTCCGGAATACATTTTTTTCGTGAGTGTACCCAAGGAAAAGTTCATTCGGATAGCCTCTGCAACCTATGTTGATTGGTCCCTTTAACATGCATCCGGACAGAACACTTCTCATTGGTGACTTTGGAAGTTGTAGCCTATAATAGTCATCACACAAGGCAAATACTGCAATGGTACTTAGTTACTAGGCCCTGGGCTAACTACCTTCCAGCATCCGCTCTTCAACCTATCCCGGTCTGAGCCTGAGATACCTAAAGGCCGTAAATAAATCAAATTTAATTCCCGAAGATAGTCATTTTTGTTGTCGTTTTTAATAGAAACAACGGTTCTTTGAGAAAAATCTCTTCAGTATTTAAAATTTGTACAGGGATATAAAGAATAGTTTCCATATGTTATTATTAGTCCAATCGAAATTTTGGGGCTCATTTTCGTGTTCTATTGAATCGCCGAGCTGAAAGAAACTCTGAATACCAAGTGGATGCAAATAAGTAAATTAGAGAAGAATAAATAGTCCGAGCAAAAACACCAGAGGTGCAAAATTCTCAGCCAAGTTCTTCAGCCCTGAAAAGTGGTGAAATGGAGGACGGATGAGCCAAGTTCCTTGGCGACAGCATGTAAGAGGAACACTGGAACTTGGCGCGAAGTGGCAAGGTTCATAATGTTCGACTTCGAGCCTTAGGTAGGTGGTGGTGGGCATGGTGGATTTTAGGGCCGCCACCAGCCTTATGACTTGAAGATCATGAACCTTGCCTCCTCGCTCCAAGTTCTAGTGTTCATAGGAGGCGCCAGGATTTTGGTAATGTGGGTGCAGGCTGGGAAGGGATAAGACATAGTAAAAAATATTAACATGGTACGCAATAAATACTTTTATGTACATATTTAAAGAAACTTCATACATTGATACACGTGTATGTGAGTTATGGATTTATCAAAGAAATATCAGAATTGTTAAGTGTACAAGGGGACTTTTTTTTTTTGCAATGGCATCAATTACAAGAACTTTTATGACATTATTCTGTTGAATGAAACCATGGCTTTATATTCTTCAATGACATCTTCAATATCTATGTTCACTGAATTCGACTTTTCAACGGAGAGCAACATTATGGAGTTGAGTCTCTGTTGAAGCATAGTCGATCTTAGTTTGGACTTAACATAATTCATCTTGGAGAAACTCCGTTCGCATGAACAACTAGTAACCGGAATCACTGAAAACTTTCTCATCAATCTGTAGAAATCCACATACACCCTTTCTCTTCGGGATTTTTGCAACCACTTTAGCCAATCAAGAACTGTAGATGGAGGATTGTTCAAGCGCCTTGCTCGTAGAAGTCTGATTTCAGCTTCAATTTCTGACGCATTTAGACCAAACTGTGCTGCTACTACTTGATAATCAGTACTATTACACTGAGCAAGGCGAACAATTTTCCCAGGTACTTGAATGAGGTCTATAGTCTCTTGAGAAAATCTTGTGTTAAGTCCCAGAATAAGGCTATTCAATAAAGGATAGAATGTACAATACTTGATTGCCTCCTTTGTCGTGTCCGCAAAAACACCTGTTTCTTGTGGGTCGTCCACAAATGAAGAGATTTTTTGCTTTCTAGGCGGCAGAACACTAATGTCAATTTCCGTGCATTTTTCTTCTGCTTTACTGAAGATATCATCAAACGCAGATTCAGCACTTCGAAGATCCCGTAAGGCAATCGACAAGCTCTTAACCTCATCTATGGCCTCACACAAAGCAATGGTTGATGACTGTAACATCTTGCTTGTTCGTACAATTAGCTACAAGATTGGATGCATTATTTCCATACTCACTATGAAGTTAAAAGTCTTCATTTGAAGCAAAAGACCATTTCCTTTTCAATCACCTGTGTCTTATCTGTAGCTTTTGAGAAGCATCCATCGCCATCGTCAGAAGTTTGTTCCTGGACTTCGCCTTTATCCTCTGCCAATTGCTTCTCCCTATTAAACGATGATTTACCAGCAGTTTCGCTTGAAGTTGAAGATGTGGTTTTTATCCACGCAAGCAAAGTTCCCTCTTGTTTTGATTTAAACATTTTAAGGGCAAATTAACATGTCGACATGCGTACATACTATAACAACTCAACTAGCAATTACATCGCACTGTTGGTTGAAGACGTTCTTCCAATATATCCTAACATTGTTGCCAGAACGGTCTGCACTATTGATCCTTAAGATCTAAAAAATAATCCCTAAGTTTTACTAAAAAAAAACTAGATAAACACTGTACTATAGCAAGTAACTTATGAGAGACTTAAGAAGTCACTCAAATATATCCAAACATAGAAAACAATAAATATACAAAATAGAAAAGATTATTGTAGAAAATCTGAAAATCGAAGTTAATGTGGGTGCAGCTGCACCCACTGCACCCACTGTGGCGCCGCCTATGCTAGTGTTCCTTTTACATGCTGTCGCCAAGGAACATGGCTCACTCGTCCTCCATTTCACTAATTTGTAGGGCTGAAGAAGTTGGCAGAACCTTTTGCACCTCTGGTGTTTTTGCTCGGATTTTACAGCTTTTTGTAAGTGTATAATATATATACTTGCTTCGCTGGGAGCACTGCCTCCACCCTCCAGTATCCCGTGACGGGCTACATACACCCACAACTTGTGGAGTTTTGGGGGACTGTGCTCCCTTTATTCAACCAGACTCTCCGGGGGACTGCGCCCCCATGGTGAAGATCTTCCCTATACACCCGGTGGTTTGCCCCATTTATTGTAACTTACTCGTGATGATACATCTTCATACCAAATTTTGTTTCTCTAGCTTCAATGGTTTGGAAAATGGGTTTTGGTCGGCCATTTTGAATTAAAGATGGAGACATTTTTAACATTATCGTATATTGTCGTGCTCTAATCGTGATGGTACATCTTCATACCAAATTGCATTTCTCTATCTCGAAAGATGTGGAAAATGGTTTTTGGGCTGCCATTTTGAATCCAAGATAGCGACTGTTTTTAAATTGTTGTAAAATTTTCCTAAATTACTCTTGATAGTACACATTTATGCCAAATGTCGTATCTCTAGGTCAAACGATGTGGAAAATGGATTATGAGGTCCGCCATTCTGGTTCCAAGATTGTGTGTTTGGAGACATTTTGTAATATTTTCCTAACCTACTAATGATATGTACCGTCATACTATATTTCGTTTTTCTAGCTCCAGTCGTTTAGGCTGTATATTCTATGGAAATTTCATTTTGGGGGCTATTTTGGATCCAAGGAGACAACTTTTTCAAGATTTTGCAATATTTCCTTAACCTACTAAAGATGATGTACCTTCATACCAAATTTCGGTTTCCTAGCTTCAACCATTTAGGCTGTGTATTCTTTGAAATATTACATTTGGCGGCCATTATGAATACAAGATGATGACTTCAAAATGATGGATTTTTTTTTTCCGTTACCTATTTATCATCCTCCACCTTCATGCCAAAATTCATGTTTCTAGCTTATCTCGAACACCCTAAACAATATGAGTGAGTGAATGTGAGTGTATGAATCAGTAAGTCTAAAATACCCAATTTCAGGGGTCCACAACTCGAATATGCTTCAAGCTACGAATATGAAATGTTGCACAGCTGCACATATTTGCAATATCTCCTTAACTTTGAAAGCTCATATTCCTATCTTTAACATCTTTCTTCTTACGGGGCCTCGAAATCGCCGATTTCGCCCAAAACTCTTGTTCCTGTGTAACATGCTTCTGGCAGTGCTGACGTTTTGTGACGCGGAGAACTTGTCTGCATGCATTGCCGTGCATGTTGATACACAGAAAAGTAATATTGTTGTAAGAGCACTTGTTTGTATTAATACAACACGATATTTATTACACAATCCTCTGATTTTGATTGATTGCCACCCCCCATTATAGGGCGGATCGAAAAAATAAAATATTTGTGGTTTTTCAAATAGTGAAGGAAAAAATGTTGAATTTAGTTTTCGTGAATGAGCCTACGAAAGGTTTTCTTTGGAAAAGAAGTTCTTGAGGGGATGCAAGAGCTTTGAAATGTTCATATTGTACATTTTGTTTCATTATTACATGTATAAATTTGTTTGTGTGTGACACTACGCTTGGGTTTACATTTAAAACTTCTGAACTTTTATAATTAACTCTCCAAGTGTCACTAGTTCAGGTAACGCATGCGCACGAGTCCTTTACCAAACTAAGGGTGCGAGTTGCATTGATAATTGTCAATGTTCACAAGTTTTATGTAAACCCAAAGCGTAGTTTCACGTTCACAAATAAATTTAAACATGTAACAATAATTCAAAATTTACAATATTGAAAATTTCATAGCTCTTGTGCCCCCTCAAAATTCTATTTTTAAGAGAAAAACTTCTGCAGGATTATTCAAGAAAACTAAATTGAACTACTAGTATAAAACAGTTAAACAACTTTGAGTTTTTTCGTTCCACCCTAACCTCCAATTTGTTGAATTCGAGGTACAGTTACTTTTTCAGTGTTAATTCAACATAATGGAAGTGTGTCATTCAAAGAAAATCACAGGATTGTATGCAGAGCTGAAACGGGTCATTGGGCCAATCGCATCAAGTTTTGAACCGAGTCACTGGGTCTATGCTTCGAACCCGGCCTAACCCGCTGACCCGATTTAGACCCGGTAACCCGGAGAACAAAAAAGTGTTTATTTTTCTCCCTTACGTTTGAACAGTATTTCTTTCAGGGGTGACCAGAACGAGATGTTATCCCCAGAGCACGAAAAATACGATCCCGAAATTCCCAGTTAATTATATTTCCCAGACTAGGTCAATCGGGTCAAGTTTCGAACCGGTCTCCGGGTCACCAAAAGTGACCCGGTTTCAGCTCTGGTTATGTGTTAAATGTATTCGTGTTAAATTAACACACACAGGCAGTAGTCACAATTATGTAGAATTAACATCAGCATATTTTTCGGTAAATCCTCATTACCTTTCGATGTAGCCAAGAAGATGAAGATATTACAGTATTACTAAGAACTCTTCATGAGCTGATCTTAGTACTGCGCCATTTGTCTACAGATAAAGTCCGAATACGATGATAAACTGATAAACTTATTGACATGATAATATTCACAATGGATATGTCAATAGCAGGGGTAAATGGCGGGGGAGCGGTAGAAAGTCTTCGATATGTTAGGAAAGATATTATTGGTGCTTATAATTACAACGTAAATTCACAGACCAATCAGATCATGAAATCCAAAAGACAATACTTTATCTCTAAATATTAGTAAAAAAAAAAAAAAAAAAGATTTTATCTCCTTTTTCTGACTTCGACTCTATTACACAGTGAAAGACCTTTGGTGTACTCAGGAGTGAATTAACTGTGTTTGTGAGTGTTGGGTGTTTGCAACTACGAAATTAACAAAATGTCACAACCGGTTTGTGGATATCCTGATTGCTCAGACAAACCAGCATATGCTCCATTTTTTGGAGCAATGGGCGTTGCTGCTTCAATTATATTCAGTTGTAAGTATAAAATTATTTACATAGTTCCAATTCATGACCACTTCTTCTTCAATAAGGGCTTCTTCCTCAATATACATGTTCATACGCATATTAAGTAATTATTATTATATCAGTCTTTACTTTATTAAAATTTACAGGAGGTTTAATGCTGTTAATGAGACCAGCCATATTGGAATTTTGAAAGATACGTTGTTTTATGCGAATCAATCATTTACCCATCTTCAGTCTTGCCATAGGTCGGATTTAGGCCACGCAGTGTTTCAAGAGTGGATTTTCCAAGATAGCCACTTGGAAAACTCAAATTAGTCAAAGGGATTTTGAATGTGCTGGTGCTTGTTTACCAAGAAAGTGCAGATAAAAAAACAAATGCGAAATCCGATTTGTGAAATGGTGGCATGGTGTTCAATCTTTTTATTCCCGCATACTCCTAGAGAGAGAATAATCTTTCACTCAACTTTGTAAGCTACCCTTAAGTTGTTGATGCATAATACCAGTTATACAAAATGATAGATCCATAATATATTAAATCCAAATATAACTTTTAGTACATTACTTCAGATTTAATTTATTTTAGTTTTAAATTACCAGTTTCATTTAAACCATAGAGGGGAGAATCAAACTATTAAAAACAAATAAAAAAATCCCTTTCGGTAGGCCTACAGGCTGAGGTAGATTTCGAAGTTTCGCTGGGAGCCGGGTCTCGCCCCCCAACTTCAGTGCTTTTGAGAGGATGCGCCTCCTTTATCTTAACCAAAATCTCCCTGCAGCACTACACCACTACGGAGTACATCTTCACCCTCCCACGGTTGGCTGCGCCCCCAAAGGGAAGATTTGCCCCATTTATTGTAACCTACTCTTGGTCATACACCTTCATTGAAAATTTCGTTTCTCTACCTTCAATGATTTGGAAATTGGGTTTTTGGGGCGGCCATTTTGGATCCAAGTTGACGACTTTTTGAAAGTTTTCTTATTTTGTCGTGACCTACTTGTGATAGTAGAACTTCAAGTAAAATTTCATTTATCCAGCTCAAACGGTGTGCAAAATGGGATTTTGGGCGGTCATTTTGGATCCAAGATGGCGACTTTTCCCAAATGTTGTGATATTTCCCTAAGCTACTCGTCATAATGCACCTTTATGCCAAAGTTCGTATCTCTAGCTCAAACGGTGTGGAAAATGGATCTTTAGGTCCGCCATTTTGGATCCAAGATGGTGTCTTTGAACTCATTAGGTAACATTTTCATAATCAAAAAGTGATGTTGTACCTTTATGCCAAATTTGATTTCAATAGCCCCAGCGGTTTAGGCTGTGTTCTATACAACAATGGGTTCGGCGGCCATTTTGGATCCAAGATGGCGACCGATTTTGCTCATTAACGAACTTAACCGAGCTATTAAGCCTAGAAACAACATATAAAAATTTGGTTCAAATATCTTCAAAATTATGGCCGCTAGCGTGTTAATATATATATATATATATATATATATATATATATATATATACACTTTCATATCGTACCGATCTCAATAGGTATATTTTCTTCGAAATCTACCTAAAAAGGAACAAGGAAACACACATTAAAACGAAGCAAAATTATCTAATTAATTATTATTTTTATTTTCATTATTAATTATTAATTAATGTAGTACCGATCTCTTAATGAGATAATTGAGCTCGTTTCCAGTGTGGTAGCCAGGTGTCGTAAGGCGTTGTTACATTTTCCGTCACAAAAAAAGTTCAAAAGTTTCTCGTGTACTTCGCTTAAACGTACTCTTGTTAGAAAAATATTTCCCCAACACACCACCCCACTAATGAAACCGAACTCAAGCTGCCAAATCCATAATACCCTTTTTCCAGGGATTTGTATTGCCTTTAAGGTTAATGCAAAGCAACGATCTCCAACAAAAGATGGCAGCACCATCTCTGTATATGTCTACTCTATTCTTATCGTTGCATGAAATGTCCTTGCTGGTTCTACAAATTCAGGCCTAGAGAGTTTAAACTTTCAGGGAAGAAAGTTCATAACCAATTTAAGTGCATGATCGATGCCGATTTTTTTAATTTTCGTTTTATTTCATTGTTAAAATCGCTTCATTGTTGCGAATATGAAAACCTATAACAATAAAGCTCTTTCAACAATGTACAAAAAAGAAAATTAAAAATCAGCATCGATCATGCCCTTGAATTGGTTATGATATTTCTTTCTTCTAAAAACTTACAAAAGTCTACCTCTTTCAATTCAGATGTTCATTGATGAACCTAAATATCAAACAGGTTATATAATTGGGAGTTTTCTAAGAACTAACAAAATTAATTTTTAATTCATAGTATGTTTATTAAAACTTCAGTAAAATATTATATTATATATTCTTTGCTTATCTTAATCTCAATGTCAATTCAGAAAATGCAAAAGCATATTTCACTACATTCTATCTGTTCAAGAATAATTTCATAAAACTAATGTTATAAAACAATCAAATATATTCTGTTCATCTATAGTTAACGGTGTAGATCACCCCCGCCATGTTGGTATGACCTTTCCATTGATTTACACGGGAATTGTTTTACTCATTTTATGCCTCTCGGAAGTAGGATATTTAAGTTCTGCTTTCACAAAATTTGTCTTGGTGGTTATTTTGACTCTTGTACAGTTTTGGTTTATGAAGTTTCTTCAAATATATAACTATAATGTATTATTAATAGTTTGATATATAAATCACAATATGTTAACGGGGAATTATACTGTTCGTATGTAAAATATTAAATTTCTATGAAACAGTATGAGTAAAAGAGAACGTGACGATAAACTGGGCGAAAACAGAAGTTCAAAGTATGCTCCTGAAAGATATAAGACGAGTAAAACAATTCCCATGTAAATCAATGGAAAGTGCGTACCAAGATGGCGGCGGTGATATACACCGTTAACTCAAGTCTCGTCTATGAGATCATATATTATTTCTAAACTTAGTAAAACAATATTTGTCATGCAAAGCTTAAAAAAGAGAGAGAGAGAGAGAGAGAAAATAACCTAACATCAATGTCATTTCTACAAGACAATTCAGTTTATCAGTACAATGGACATTGTTGCAATTAGTACAACTCATGAAGTGTTTTTCAACAATGCTAATGGAATGGGTACAGGGGTAACAAGAGGAAGTTTTATCTGAAGATTTCCGTTTTTTCGGAGGGTAATCTTCTTTAAACCTATAGTATACCAGAACAAGAGCAGGAACAGGATCTTTCTTCCCTGAAAGTTTGAACTCTCTAGGCTTGAATTTGTAGGAGCAGCAATGAAATTTCGTGAAACAATGAAAATAGATTAGACATATACGGAGGTAGTGCTGCCATCTTTTGTTGGAGATCGTTGCTTTCATTAACCTTAAGCAAGTCAACAACTCTGATTCTTCGAGCAGGACAAAGCTGCTAGAGTAGCTGGAACCAAATAAACATATATGTTCTTGTCTTTAACTTCAACCCCCCGCCCCGCTTTTTTTTTTTTCGAAAACTTGACTTGCGTCGAGACAAAATTCCTTTCTATTCAGAAATATTGTGTGTATGTCTCTCTCTGGCTTATGGAATTCGAAAGTTCATCGCCGTAGTAACAAACTTTCGCCATTGGTTTCTATGCTGGGGAACAATGTCAGTTTTCATCTTCAACATCTACCTCTCGAAAATCTCCTCTAATATTGTCATACCAACGATGTCTCGGTCTTCCCAACAGCACCTTTTTCCCTCCTGCTTACCAACCACAATGGAATATAAACTTCTATATTGTAGCACTCTTGCTAACGAGAACACAGTGATACAAAGATAGATAACCGCGAAAGAAACAAATTTATTCTGCAAAGAATGTTTTCTTCTGTAGCTCTGGTATTTCATGAAATTAAAAAATGTATATGCTTATTTTAAATTCTACGTACACCTAAGATGTTTTCGCGTTCCCCAGGGGTACGCGTACTCCCGATTGAATACCACTGCACTAAACAGTTTTTTTTCTGTTCTCAAAATTGAAAACTCTACTTTTTCCAAAGCCTTTTCATGACAGGTAATGAGAAGGGATTTGAGAGTGGAATGTCTTGTCAATTACAGCTTCAGTATCTGAAAAAAAAAAAAAGTTTTCGTCATCGAATCTACCCTAAGTTTAGACTATAAACATATTTCCACTTGTTAAAAAAAATGAAACCGCTAAACACGAATAAAGCCCCAAAACAATAATTTATACCTTTAATAGAAACATTAACGCAGATATTGTAGAGCTTGCAAAACAGGTATGAAGTATGTTTCAGACCTTATTGTTATATTGGCTGTGGTTACGCGCACGACCGAGGTTCGTCTCCAACGGTTACAGCACTCCAACCTTACGTAAACTCCAACTTCTGCAACATTTTCCCCTACATATCTTCTATAACTTTGCTAGAAAAAATGCTGTTACTTCATTATTTTCGAAGACAGTAAATTTCTGTAAGTTATGACGGAACATTCCTATGGATTCTATTTTTTTTTTTTTTTTTTTGCCTCTGCTAACCAGTAAAAATTCTTCGATTAGCCGTAGGAACATAATGGGTATATTTTCTCCATATATTTATCTTGAATGCACTCACACAACAAAATGCTTAATTGTACTATTCGTAAATGCCTTCAGTCCTACATGTTTTCTTTGTCGCCGGATGTAGTTTGATTCTTGTTTTTCTGGTCTAACTGACATTTAGATTTAAGCTTATCTAAGGAGGGATGTTATCTATCGACCCTGACAAGAATACAATAGAGGAAAACATTAGAACCTGCCGACTGAGGTCTTAAAGTAGGTACGATCCTGGGTTTACCTGGTAAAACTGAAAAAAAAAAAGCAAATTCAGCCCGAAAGCCTTTATATGCTCCTATCTAGAATCTAGTCGTGCAATAAATTTACATACGTTACAAAACCACTAGAATGTAGAAATTCGAGGAAATTATTCTGAAAATGTTTAGAGCCTATTACATCCGCTCACATAGCAAAGAATATCTGTTCCATTCCCAAATCAGGCGGTATGAGTAACGATATTAAAAATTATCGTCCAATAGCTATATCTGCACCAGCGAAAGTGTTCGAAATTATTATACAAGAACAAATATATTCACATGTTCGCTCAGTAATTTCTCCCTTCCAACATGACTTCTTACCAGATAAATCGACTGTAACTAATCTTGTTGAATTCACACATTTTTTGGCTACTCAAATAGACAATAAAGGTCAAGTTGACGTAATTTACACAGATTTTTCTAAAGCCTTCGATGTTATTAATCATGACATCCTTCTCAGCAAGCTTGTGTCTTTGAACATCTCATCGAACCTTCGCCAGTTGATAGCGTCTTATTTGTACCACCGTAAAAATCGTGTGCGTTATAAAAATATTACACCCGAGGAATTTGTTATAAATTCTGGGGTTCCGCAGCTATCGAACCTAGGACCTCTCTTGTTTTTGTTATTTTTAAATGACTTGCCCGGTGTAATAACATCCTCCTACAAGCTATTGTTCGCAGATGATTTAAAAATCTGTTGTAGCATTTCCTCTGAATTAGATGCTTTCTCCTTACAACATGACATCAATGCAGTCTCCAACTGGTGCAAAACAAACATGTTGTTATTAAATATTTCAAAATGTAGTGTAATGACTTACACTAGAAAAAGGAACTATTTGGAATTTGAATACAGATATCAATGAAACACCACTGGTCCGATTAGACCCTATCACCGATCTTGGTGTGACCATAAAGTCCAGCCTCTCATTTGATATACACATTAAGCGTATTATTGGCGACGCTTTTAGGAATCTCGGGTTCGACAAGGAAGTGACTTCTCGAATATTGATGTTTTAAAAACTTTATATACCGCGTTAGAATGTGATCGAAGTTAGAATATGCTGCAGTAGTATGGCATCCTAATACAAACAAGAACACACGGGAAATCGAAATTATACAATCTAAATTTGTTCGCTTTTTAACATACAAAGAAGTAGGAATATATCTTAAATTCGAAAACTACTTGGACCTAGTAAACAAGTACTCATTCCAGTCTCTGGAAAATAGAAGAGTTAATTTTCTACTATCTTCTCTACACAAACTAGTACATAGTAAAATTCATTCAGAAAAATTATTATCCGAAACAAGGTTGCACGTTCCGCAAAGAGTTACTCGACCTCGTAATGCAGTCTTCGATCTCCCACCCCAAAAGACCAATGTATTAGATCGCCTATTAGGAGAATGTGCTCATTATATAATTGTATTCTTAAAGCATGTCCAGAGTTAGACATATTTAATGTAAATACGAGTGAATTTCATTGTTATCTAAAGTAATGAATTGTTTTTACAGAATGTCACCACAAAGCATCAAATATGAATGTATACAGTATCTTGTAGACTGTATCATATGTACAATGAACACCTGAACTAGGTGCATAACCTGTTGTGTTCAATAAATAAATAAATATTTAGAAGATAGCGAAATAATATAGGTGAAAAACCAGATATATTGTCTCAGAAATATCTAATCAATTTTCCAATTTTAATATGCGTACTTTGCATCTTTAATATCAATATCATACAGTGACGAGTGAAAAAGCTGAGAAATTTCTTGTCTTTAAAGTTTGATCTGTTTTGGATGTTAGGGTAGTCATCCATAGATAACTCTGTAACATGCGTTTACTATGTGAATATAACTGGGTCAAATAGTATGTTGTAATTAGGGAACGTGTACCAATATGTCAACCAGACCCTTGATTACTACTAACTAATCGAAACTAATGTCCATTCCGTCAAGGGAGGGTACGTGTCTGGGTACCCCCCCCTCCTTTGCTACGTTCCTGGGTCGGTAAGGAGTTCAAAAGGAGAGAAAATGGGAAGTCAATTTCTGTCATTTAACGTTTGGCTATATCGTTTCTCTTTTTCCAGCGACTGAACAATGTGTCGGAAGTGATGATTTATGGCTAAAGCGGTTTATCCTTTAGATCTGGAATTTCAAGAAAAATAGCTCAGAAGAAAAACAACAAACTATACCTGAGAAACGTCTTCTCGTTGAACTTTGATTTGTTATATTTTTGGTGGATGTTTAGTTGTAATTTGTAGATAACCCTTTATACTTCTGTTTTCTGTGTGAAGATGAATTGTGACTGTGACTGTCTGTTGCAAGGACAGAACCTGTGCCCATGTGCCAATCAACCCCTTGTTTACACAGGTATCTAAACAGGACTAATTTCATTCCGGAAGGGGGGAGGGTATGTGCCCGGTTCTTCTTCCCCTTGGCTACGAGCCTGCACCCATAATTCATACTACTCTGATGATGTCAGTAATCTAAACAAAGTATTAGATGCCTAAAGACCATAAATAAAATTCAAAGCATAGTGAATAGAAATTGTGGAGGAGTCAACATTCAACAAACTTACGGATATCTTTCAGGCATATCCTGTTTCACCTCCATTGACTTTAAAAACTGTCAATCAATTCAATTCGGCATAGTGTTCGCCTGACCCAAAGATAAAATGAGCGGAAAGCCTCGGTAAAAGTATTTTTGATCATTTACAAAATATGTCGTGCAGCAACTTAAAAGTTGAAATATTTTGATATTCAATCGTGCAATTTTCCACAGCCCTCTTTACACATTCGGTTGTTTCCACTGGAATTTAGTGAAACAAGAATTCTTACGATATCTTGAAATTACAACGTACAAATAATAGTGGGTAACATGCACTAAAACAAGTTATGTTCGTTATACAACTTTCTTCTAACTTAATAGATATACAATACATACATCCTTATTGAAAGAAAATTTTAATTGGAGTACCAAGTACGTGTCTTTATTTATTTTCACTTTGGATGTAATCTGAGCCTTTGAACTTTCCTTGCCAACCCCCATGGTCTAATAGATTTTCCCCTGGGACCGGATTAAATATCATCTATGAGATAAGATAAAATGAAGTGTATGGGCGGTAACAGCACAATGGCTTACGCCTGTCCCGAAATATCATCTATACGAGAAAGTAAGTGTAAGGCCTCATTTTCAAACCCGCTTGCGTTGCTTGCGATTAGGGAAACACGTGATGTTTCGTGGTGTATGTAACGTGTTTCAGTTGTCTACTCACCTAAATCGCAAGCAAAGCAAACTTTCATGAAAGTCAGCCCTTAGTGCTGGGTCCACGAATCAAATTATATATTTAAAAATGTTTTTATTCTTTTCCTTCATATCATAGAAGCGATTAAAACTACTTACTTTTGTTCCCGAAACTACAATATCTTTATTGACTTCTATTTAGTTTCATTGGGCGGTAAAACAGAGTGAATTATCATTGGTTTCAAGGAGTCCGTGTCTAGGAAAAGTTTGGAAACCAGGGGTATATTGAGGACTTCGGATCGCCATTTCGCACATACATTTTTTCTTTTTTTGCTTCAGTAATACTCGAAGAATGCACAAGATGAACAATTTCAGTAGTTTTCATTAACTGAATACAATGCAAGCAATGGTATTAAGCAACAACATTTTATGTTTAGTAAGAACTTATTGACTTTACAGTTACGAACTGAATGTTAACTTGCCAACCTTGTTTAGTGTGACGTAAAGCACGATCCAATAGAACAAGGGATCGTATTCGCTGGACTTCAGAACCCAGTTCCGCCAAAACCAATGGTTGTAGGTGTTATTCACAAGTGGTAGCTGACAAATCTACCATCACATGATCAGAAGACACAGTAGGCCATATTTGTCAGTGGGCCGGTTGTATAGTGAAGAGACACATTTTAACGTGTAGTAGTAATTTATTGTATATATCTTAAATATCACAATGGCTCAACCGAGTGAAAACCCAGGAAACCCTATCTATGGACCATTTTTCGGAGTAATGGGAGCAGCTTCAGCGATTGTTTTTAGTTGTGAGTGAATTTTAGTATTGATTTCAATGAAAGATGCAATTCGCATTTGGCAGCTGTGCATTACTTATTCGATTGGAACATGTAGTTAGTGCAGTTGTATTATTCGTGTAGAAAATGCTTTGTATGATTGCTTGGTATCTGTGTGAGTAGATTAGGTTTTTTAATGTCTCTCAGGACACACCACATATGTGTAGCACAATCAGTGAAATTAGTGCAGACGATGACATGATTCCGTAACGTATGCTAAATTTCTCGGAGTTATTCACCTTTGAGTTCGCGGCGTAATGAATTGGAACGGTTTGTTCCGAGAATACTATTTCACATAAGTAAATGGGTTTGTGTTATAAAAGTAAAGTTTGTACATTTCTAAATTAAATTTCATGCGGAAAGGGCGAGAATACTATGAGTCATTAAATGAATGTCGTAATGGAATTTCCCTGTAAGAAAAAAAAAAAAAGTAACCAAACCAGTTAAATCAGTTTTCATGGCAAGCTAAATATCTCGAATCTGCGCTGTCTTTACACTATTTTACCATAATTTATTTCTTTAAATTTTTTATACAAAGTGTATTTTTCTTTTTTTTTTTTAAAAAAAAAAAAAGTAGAATGGCTCACTACAGGACCAGGTTGTACAAACATAGGAAATACAGGGCCAGGTTGTACAAACGTAGGAAATACAGGGCCAACCTTTGTATATCGGTGCACGTGGTCAGAGTCTTGTTCGCGTAGTTAAATTGTTAATAGAATAAAGATATTTGTGTAGTAAAAAGGGTGGGTGGGAAGTGCGAGGTATAAATATAGGATTAGTGTGAGTTTGTGGAGAATATAAATCGTTCACTAAACCTTTGTGGTGCAAGTTTTACTAATTGATCTGTAACCAAATGCTGTATGTAGTTCGTGCCTTTTCCAGTAGATGGCTGGAGCAACCGGAATCCCAAGTAGGAATGCGCGAAGGGAGTACAGGGTTGTAAGGATGGTAGACATGATATTTAGGCATCTAAGGTTCAGGTTGGACAAGGATTGAAGGGTATAGAGAACCGGTCCTCCCTATGCATTACTGAGTTTAGGTTAGGAAAGTGATGTTAGTTATCGTTAGAAATAGTTCAACGAAGTGACTAGTTAAGAAATGCTATGTATTTCCATTGACTCCCTTGTTCACTGGATATTAAAATGCAATAGAATGCCGTGGACCAGTTATCTAAATCCTTGACGTTCCGAGATCAGAGGTTGAAACCGTCGTACACGAATTATTCGGACTAGTTTAAAAAAAAAAAAAAAACAACAAAAACTAGGATTCTCATCTCAAAATTTACCTTAGCGAAGACTTTAGTTTCGCCTCAAATGTCTTAGTGTGCTGTGGTGCAATTTGTAGCAACCAGCTATTGTCATATTTTGCCGTATGTATGCTATAATTATACCACTCATTCCGTTGCAAATAATTCACAGGTACTTCTATAAACGCCTAGCGACAACCAGCAGTTCAGAAAATGTTACGAAAAGCTGTTATTTCGTTAAAAACGCTCTCTAGTTGATCAACACAAGCATTGCGGAATTGTTACGAATGACTCCTCATTTTCTACAAAAATCAGTCAAGTCACAGATAGCAAGTGAAGTAGGATTTTTTTTTTTTTTAATTATAAGCCATGCCTATCACATTAACTCTGACTCCACGTGCGGAAGTAGATAATAGTCCTGCGTACTTTTCGCTTTTCTACTCTTCCACGCACGTTGCAAACATACATTTATTCTGCAATTGTTAATTTTTGGCTTCCACAAAATGCAGCAAGTCCAAAACATGATTCTTAACCCTATAAGGTGTCTTGAAAGAAAACTTAGATATCTGTAGTTCCTAGATAATACGTTTTGATAGATTTTGTGTTCATTTTTTAAAAATAATTATATTAATCGACGAGAAGGCCATTTGGTCTAAGCTCTGTTACGCAGTACACCCCTTTACAAGCTCTCTTCCGGTGATGGGATGGAACGGCCAGGAACTTCAGGTAGCATACTATCATTCGTCTAGTGAACAGGGAAACCCTGGAGATCTTCAGTTCGGCACGTGTCAATGTGAATAAAGTGCAGGTAGATTGGTAAACTATAAATTACGAGTTACTTGAATGCAGATGTGAACATTCAATAGGATAGTTCAACCTTAGGGCAAATCCTAAGGGATTTAGTTGAGAAAAATTCGTATCAGCTTTTGGCTTTTAAGTTGCAGGCTAGTCTAAAAAAAGATATACCGCATTCGCATATAAGTAATAATGTACTTCCGGTGTGATTGGGCGGTAGTTAAGAAGAAATCATTGGGGAGACTGAGATCTTGGACTTGACCGGAAGAATGAAACACGTAGTTACATTCACACTGTACCCACCACCTATGATCTAGTGAAGAATGTCACAAAGGGGTGGAGGTGCTCAAGGGTTGTCAATCTTTCGCGGTTACGGCGGCCTTAGTAAATCAAGAATTTTCCATGGAGGCCTATATCAGGAAGCACCAAAGAATTGGCTTCGTTAATGCAGTTCGATTACGTAAAGTGTAATGAATACATGTAATTCAGTTTTTCTTTAAGCCAGTTGGAACGGGTACTACTCTCCAGATTTCATATCGTTTCATGATTACATTCCCGGTTGCTAACGTGGATTAGAGCTAGATTGTAGTTTCCTTTTCTCAGAATGAAAGATATGGATAAAGTTTAACTTAACTCAGTATGCCTGAAAGCTCAAAATTATAAAATTCATAGTTCCGGCAAAAGAAGAGCTACATTGCGTTTGTAAAAATCGTCCCTGTAAATAGCTTTTATTTGCTCCGTGGCGAAGGTGCTTGTACCACTTCCGAAATTATTTTTCGGTACGAGTTTGACTCAACGTTAGTGGATCATAGAATTCGAGTTCACTTTAAAATTTTGCTTTCTCAGGAAAATGTGGACTAATTCTCTATATTAACTACTTTTATTTGACGGCGTTTGATATGCTTCAGATATTACTTTCCTTATTTGAGATGCGTATTATGCAGCATGGCGCCAAAATCAATGGGTAATGAGAATGTAAGGACACACACGCTCTTGTACATTGTATGCATCCGTGCACTTTCATCACACAATTTTTTTACATCTCATCCTGCATTCTTACCCATGCAAAAGAATATTTGCAGTACATTCAACACCGTTTAACAGGAGTAGCTTCTATAGGGAGCCACCAAGTTGATTTATAGTGCTTTTTGTTTCAACTGCTCAATAGATGCCTCCATATTTATAAAGAATAACTAGGCCATCCCAGGAGTTGTGATCTTTCTCGTCCAGTTAGTCATGTAGCAACCCGTGAAGTGTTGAAAATGTTTGTGTATATTTTGGTGTAATGAAATTGCAATTTTTACTCAGTTTTATTTTAAAGATTTTTTTTTACCCCTAGAGGGCTGTATTCCGGCACGTTTTCATGACAGATAATTTATATAATGTGTTACGTGTCCGTGACTCAATATATCATTTTTAGTAAAGCTAGGCGAAGAATTTGTTGAAAATGTGGCGTACTAAATCAACACAGAAGTGTTGTCTGCGGTGCCAACTTGAACTAAATGAATTCATTGTAGAAGAAATCAGTAAACCCATCCACGTTCACTTTGACCTATCAATTCTAGACGCGTGGATTTTTGAATGACTTATACCGAATAACGTTAAAGTGGCAGGTAAGAGGAGAAAGTATAGAGAATTGCTTAAAAGAATACGATCCAGAATGGGTTTCGGCAGCAGCAGTTGGGCTTACAAGTGGATCAACCAAATCCTGGAGGCATCAAAAATATTATTTACGGCAACTCGGATAAGGTTTCTTCAACATAAGATTTTCATCACGGGCATTGATCAGGACCTGATTTCAAGTTGCGCATTCCAAATCAACACAAATTTGAGAAGTTGCCAGAGGATGCCTTTTTATCAAGTTATATCTATGGTACTACACGTCTCTTAGCGTGCATAAGGTGGTGTTAAATCTACTTGCTTTTATTATCGAAGCCGCCTTGCCCGTAGAACAGGTGTCTGAAGAAGCACGTATTAAAGCGTATAGGGATCGCTATACAGAGAGAGAGGTTCGCGAGGAAACACATCTGACCCCGTCCTGATAAATGAGGGAATGTCTCCCAGTAGCAGTACTGGCTTTTGAAGGTTTCCCAGTTGAGATAATATACTGAAGACCTTGCAACTAAAACACATTCGTAAGAAACATTGTTCTGTAAATGGTTTTATTTATATTTGAGAAAATGACATACTTTTAACTTCATTTAAATCCTTAATTAAGAAACGTAAGGGTAAAAATTGTATTTTTTTTTTTTTTTTTAATTCCCGTTTTTGACTATTTCTTGAGCACTACTGCAGGAACTTAGTAGTAATTTGAAATTTCAGTTTACAGTTTTGGGAATTAAAGTACAGGATAGTGGGTAATATAAAACGAATATCTGTAAAACAGTTAGGCCGTTTTTTTTTTCATGTCTTGTAAGCGTGATTGAGAAGCTACGTACTCGATCGACTAAAATCACGAGAAAGCGTTGGCTCGACATTCTACAGGGTGTCTACTACCCTGGAAAACCTGGACTATTCAGGGAATTTTATAAATTCGGAACTCAGTGAAATCTAATTTATGAGGGGAAACTCAGGAAATTTTACGAGGTCCACCTGTCAGTAAGAGCACTACCCCAGCAAGGCGGAGGTCGTGGGTTCGACTCCCACTGCTGGCAGGATTTTTTTGTATTAAAATACTCTACTTTAACGAAATTACATTATTTCACTGGTGAAATACCAATAATGTAAAAGTTGCGTGGACTGGGTGGTGGGATTTATAAAAATGTAATTGCGTAGTTACATATTCCACTATACTAAGAACTCAGGGAATTTGGAAAAATTATCATGGAAACCCTGGGAAACTCAGTGAATTTCAAATCACAAAATTAGTAGACACCATTTTCTAATTTGAAATGTTACAGATCAGTACTGCCAATATGGTATGCAACTTGTTCCTAAAGACAATTTACTCTATAAACCACAATGCAATTCAGACTGAAATATTGCTAAGTAATTGACATATTCTGATATAGTGGCAGACATTACGGAAGTTTTCTGCAGCCTAACAGTTTTGAAATTGATACGACACTGTTGGAGAAAGTAGTGCTAATGATAATCTTTGGACATTATCTGTTGCCTATCTTAGGTTACGATTTATTTGGCCATCTTGCATAAATTTGTAGTATTGATGGGGTTATGAAATTTTCTTCTCTCCTACAGTTTTAAATCTGTGAAGTAACATGTATATGTTGAAATTTAGTACATCAATAAGTTTTTTTTCATCCTTTTATCTGGATGTTTCTCGGTGAACAGTCAAGAATGGGGAAGGTAGCAGGTAGGACCTTAGGTACAATTTCGGTATTGGCCTGATGAATTTGGTAAATAGATAACGTTAAAGATTGGCAGCGGCAGAACGTAAACTATTATTGTCTTCCCATTATTGGTACTGTTTCGAAGTTCGCGATCGTAACCGCTGAACTACGGGGTTGGGCTAGGTGGATTATGCCTGTATTTATTTAGATGAGTGATTTCAGGAACTTTGCATTAAGCAGTGAAACACTGAGACAGCGGTTTATGAATTTGAAATGGAATGCAAGAAGCGTGCAAACAGGATTTAAACCTACTTAAAACAGCATTCGATAATGTGGATGCTGTGCACTATTTTTAATTACTCAGCTCGATGTAATCAGATACGAAAATTCAGCTACAGAGAATATTCTATATTAATTTCTAGTTAGTAATTTCAAATGGGTCATGTGCGTGTTTGTCGTATTTCGCACACTAATTTAAAACGAGAGTGCGTTGAATCTACGAATAACCGGGTGATTCACCATACAGGTATTGAAGTATGTTTCAGGTTTGATATGATTAATCGAAAGCGGTTGGAAGAATTTCCTAGTCAGCTTTATTTGTACCGTAAGAATGTTATTGGATTTACGTGAACGTGCATGCAGATATTTTGTATCTGTGCCCTAGATTTTATGTTAATCGAAAGTAGTTTCAACAAGGCGGGAAGTTTATAGTGTATAGGTGCAAGAAATCGAGAATGTCTTTACTAGTTACTATCACGGGTTAGTACGGGACCCCCGATTGGCCAAAAGATTAGTACGCTTACTTTTTGTGCTCGTGATTGAATTTGTTCCGTGAGGGTCCATTAGGTGGAGTTCGGAGCCTACATTACCAGCCTGTAGGTCCAGACCTTAGAGGCTTTGCACGGTGTCAAGCCATGGGAAAGTCGTGGAATTTTCTTCAAATCAGGGGGAAATTAGGGAATTTTTGCAAGCTCTATGCCCATTGAGCTGTCCACATGCTTACAGGAATTTGTGTTAAAGCGACTGCGTCGGTTACCCCGTACTTTTAATCTATCAAAAGCTGTTTCATACGTTGACCCTACTCTTACGTGTGGAACATATTAAGCTTATTTTCTTTTAAATAAGTGTCGACTGCAATATGAAAGTGTGATTTTAGTCTAGATGACTGGATAGTCAGGGATTTCATTACTGCCGGGTTGCAACAACTTTTTTTTTTTTCCTCAGTCTATTAGCAATTTTTATTCCTTTGTAAGTTCATTATATTGTGTGATATCCTCATGCACTGACGTGTATAGGCGATTTAGCACTGCGTGTTCTTATCTGGGAGAATTTCGTCTCCAGCTTAGAATACCGTAACATGCCACACATTATTGTAAATAGTTGTTTTCCGATTGACAGAGGTTTAAGGTGGACAATTTTTTTTTTACATCTAAAAAAAAATGGTATGTAGATTTTTTTGTTCTCAAACTATAATTTTACCACCATTTTTATATTTGAATTGCGATGCATTTTTTTAAAAGCAATATCCGATGAAAGCCTAAGTGGACCTAAAAACAACGTTTATCTAACAGTTTCACAGAAAACTGCGCACTGTTTTAAATAAAATCCGGTTTTTGATGTAAAATATCGTTCTAAAATGTTTGTTTTTCAGGATACTACTATCTTCGTAACATGTTTTACGGCAAGTTGATGATTTCCTCGCGGTCGATTCCGTTCACTTCGTTCAAATAAGTTTGTTGTATGCATTTACATTCTTTTGGTTCTCACCCGACGGGGTGAGTGCTATTACACTTTCCCTGATTTTGTACATTTTTTGTATGTTTCTGTGGTGGTTAATATGGTTATGGCCGACTATCCTGACTGAGGTTTTCCGGAGTTTCTCCCCCTGTTTCACCAGACGAATGCCGGGATTTTACCTTAAAGTCGTAGCCGATAACTCCTCTTCCTGGTCTGTCAAAGATTCCAAAAATCTTAAATCAATTTATGCAGTTTTGGTTGCATAATGTTCGCTATTGCTGGATATTTTCGCAGTTGTAAAAGTGCAACCTAGCATAGGATCGTCCAAGTTTTTCTTCCTCTTGAAGCGTTAATCTGAAGCATAGTGTTATCTTGAATTATGTTTTTTAATCGCGTATCTATGTATTTGGAATCGCTCTAGTTTAGGCAGTAGAGCAGCAACAGACTACGAATCGGTCTGCCCGGGTTCAAATCCAGGTAAGGACACTGGCTAACTTGGTAAGTGCTCCCGTACTTGGGCACTTCGAGGTGTACTTTGCCTCCCTTCCCCTATCCGTATCCTTACTCTTGGACACCTTGGAGGGTAAAGGAAGTCGAGCGTGAGACTGACAACTGCACCTCAAGTCGTGCTGTAGGTCGAATGTATGTGGAATTTTACAGTAAGCAAAAGCAGCAATTATATTTTGAAGGGGCACTTCGGCTTTAATCTTTTCTGCAGACTCATTCATATAAACCGTCGTGCAAAACTTGGCATTGTATACACTCAAGAATGACATTCTGCTCAGTCATAGTTCCCTAGTCTCCCTTTGGGTGAATTGATGCATAGCTTTGATTGTCCATTTATTTATACATCTCCCTGAAATCTTTGTATATAACATTGCGAGTAAGGTTAAGATTTTCTTTTTCATTAGAGATGTTATTTATATTTAACCTTGTCTGTGAAAACTTTTTTTCTTTATTTGCAACAGAAAACTAGTGATGTTAAAATTTGAAGTTTTGCTTGTTCGTTAAGGATTGTTGAAAATAAATAGCACATCCGATACATAGTAAGGATTTTTTAAAAGACTTCATATGGAGTACATAGCGTGTAAGGACAAGATCTACTTAGAATGGTATCCGAATTACGCTTGAGTTTGAATAAAGAGGTAGAGTGCGGTTGCACATACCAACATTTGCTTCCTACGGAAGTCTTTCTTCCCACCACTTTACGGTATCTGGATTACAGGACATCCCCCAGAAGTCTTCGGCAGCAGTTCACAGAAAGAGCTCACTATGAGCTCTTGATGTCAACGAAATCAATCTTATTAGAAATTGCATAAACACGTTACTCGACGGATTGAGAAATAGCCTAGGTCATGGCCAATAACTCATTCCACTTGCATTAACATTTTTCCTACCGTGACGATTCCGTGGTAAAATTAAACTTATAGAAATTTACTCCGCATTTGCTCTTTTTTTAAAAAGAAAAATAATTGGCTCGACTGGAATCTAACCCGAGACTTTTACACTGAAGTTAGTTTTAACTTTCATGCTGCTAGCTGGAGCCGCGGTGGCTTGGTAGAGCGCTCACCTCTGGTGCTAGGGGTCGTCGGATCGATCCCTGCTCATACCATATGGGCTTTGTAGTGGACAAAACATTGTGCATGGATTTTCTCCGGGCGCTTCCGTTTCCCCCACTTCCTTTATTCCACCAATTCATCCCATCATCCATACGGCCTGAGCCATAGTTGCCATAAATATATTCAAAATTTATGCCTCAGCTTAAAATAAATTGAATTTTTTTTTTTTTTTTACATTTTATTTTTATGTAGGCATTTTCCTTTGAATACACGCGTAGATTTTACATTTTTGAAATACGTCTGACGTGTGTATGAAAGGGCAGTGGGCACTGAGGTATAGGTACTTGTAGATTGGTAAAGGATTTTTTTTTAATTATAAATAAATTGTCAAGTCGTGTAATTCAGTTACTGTAAGACTTCAACCTTTTTAAAACTACCTGAAGATTTCGTTCTTTGGTGCTATGAAAATGGCAGATCGAAAATGAGAAGAATAAATTGTATCAAAGTAAATGAATCTAGGTACTCCGTAAATGGTGTCCAAAGGTATTTTTATGTGCCCCTATCCATCAGGAAATTGGGACTAGAGATGTGAAAAGAACGGTTGTTTCGTTTCGAAGACCCGTTTTCAAAGAATCTTAAAAATAATGTCTTGGATCTATTGCTCCTCATTTGACCAGTGGAAACCGAAATTTTGATCTCTGTATGGAATTTTTCGTATATTTTTTTTTTTTTTTTTGTATTAAGACTGGTATGTAAAGATATTCAGTAGTGATGAATTTAGAATTGTTTTACACACACACATGAACTTTTGAATGCTGTTCCCCCCCCCCCTCCACCTTCTTTACTGGCAGCTCGTTACTGAGACTGGTTTCCAGATTTCGGACATTGAGTTTGAACCCAGAACCTTGGAGACTGGCCAAGTGCCTCAGTCCACACAACTATCGTGGTCACCTCGTCATGAAGGATATATATATATAATTTTTCAATTTATTAAAGTGTGCATGACATACCAGCCTCAGTGTATCACTGTTGTAAAAATTCACAAATTCACCATTTTCTGTTTACACTGTTCAAATGAGCAGCAGTAAATTATCATTTAGGCAGAATTTGAAAATCGATTTTCGGTTAAAAAAAAAAATCTGCCTACATTTAATCAGTATTGCACTTTTCATACTGTAATTGATGGTTTATTTCGTAAATAAGTTTAAGAAGGGGGTGGGGGATGTACGCATATGCTTTAGAAATTAATCTTTGGTATAATTCACACTTGCTGTTAAATGTTTGCTAGTCCTCTTTTTAGTTTGTAGTCAGTAATCATGATTAGTTCGTACTTAATACAAATTGACATGTCTTATTTTCCAATTTCAGCACTTGGAGCTGCATATGGAACCGCCAAATCAGGTACCGGCATTGCTGCCATGTCGGTAATGAGGCCAGAGTTGATCATGAAATCTATCATTCCCGTAGTTATGGCTGGTATCATTGCTATTTATGGTCTAGTAGTAGCGGTTTTGATAGCTGGTCAATTGGAAGAACCATCAGGTTACAGCTTGTATAAGTGAGTATTGCTTCAAGCATCTTTTCAAGGTTTTCATGTAAATAATTAAGATTGTGTTGTATTATAGTCTCATTCAATCTTCTGAACTCGTATGAACAATAGGATAAAAGCACTATCATTTGCAAGGTGAGATTTTTGTAAGGAATATTGAATTGACGAGTTTACTTGTATTTTGTCAGCCAAGACATCAGTCCATAGTATTTTGTTCACAATTCATGTTCTTGCGCGGATGAAGCTGAGAGTAGTAATTTTTTTGCCCCTCCCTAAGGACACTTCCAGTTAGGTGGTGAAATTAACGAAGTGCTTACGCGGCCATTAGAAGGATCTTAGTGGAGTCTGATTTTACTTGCCCATTTCGAACACTTTGTAAGGAAACTGAATTAATTAGTTGGTTGAATTATTTTCAGTGTCTTAAACGAGGTCGAAATGGAGTTTAGAAAAATGGACTAAAAGTCTAAACCTCTTCATTCGTAAAACACATCTAAAAGTACATATTAAAGGATAGTAGGCCCTAACATCTCTGAGGATAAGTTTGTGTCTGCTATCGTGAATCTCGCTTGACTTCTTTAAAAATTGAAAGTAAGTCGTAATATATCAATCGGGGTTGAGAATTTTACCATAAATACAACGGTGGGTGGGAGGGCCTTAAGTTTTTCTTGTATAAAACTCGTTCAAAAGTCTGGGAATCCACTTGAAAACAGTTAAGGTAATGGAAACTAAATGCATACTAGTGATTACTGTGTAGATGGCGCTTCCGAAGTCAGAAATCTTGTATCTTATTCGATAATTTTAAATATGATTTAATTTAACAATTTGGAGTGAACTTTTGTCAGAGAAATGTTAATTTCGACATATTTCTAATCCAAATAGAATGTATTGCAAAATGCATTCCCGTAAACACCAAATTCTTGTTATCGCTTGAAAGCCAAAATTAATTCCAACATCATTTTCTGTAAAATTTACGATTGGGTAGGAGCGAAGTGTTTTCGTCAATCTCATATTTTAAGGCTGAATTCCATTGCTGTTAATTTTATGGGCCTCGCACACTTCGAAAAAGCATAGGTTGGTCTACCTTGTCAAGGGTGATAATAGTCAGACCTAGCGGTTTTTAAGGGCCTATTTCAATAGAGAATTTGAATGGAACAGTCAAAAAATTCTGTATGTAAAATGCGGATGTTAGTATTTTTCAGTTCTTCGTAAAGAAATGATAGGTTGACTTAAAACATAATTTGGTCCTATCCAGTATCCACTTTTGGAGAAAATGAAAAATCCAGGCAATTTAGTCTAAAATTGTACATAACATAGTGCAGGATTTTTAATAATTCTTGGTTTGAATCATATGTAACCTTTAAAACTCAACTTCCAGTTCGTATGTGATGCTCTTATGATGTACACCCAAACCAGTGATGAACCTAGAATTTTAAGAAACTATTTGATTGGATCATCTCATTACATGCGAAATTTTAGAAGAGAACGTAGGAACCCAATTCACATTATACGATTACAATTTATTTTACAAATACGTTTATTTTTGCAATACGTATGAAAACGAACACACAGAAAACAAAAGATCCAGTTTTGGTTTACAAAACAAATTATTACGAACACAGAAAACTAACAAAAATATCCTGTTTTGGTTTACAAAGCAAAAATTGTTTCGTTACATTACCTACTTCTTATTACGCAAAATGTATTTGTATCAGATTATTTAATTTCTTCACAACTTGCTAAAAAATAATTTATTCTTAATAAAGTTTACCTATGTGTATGCTAAAAGATGAATGTGCAAAACTGTGTATCCACTATTGATTTCAGTGCTTTGAATTTTATCTAAGGCTTTAGGCAAATTTGGATCAGACCGAATGGATGATGAACTGAGAATTTGTGGAATGAAGAAAGTGGGAGGAAACGAAAGAATCAGGAAACCCACGCAAACAGTTTTCGTTCACCACAAAGTCCACATGGCACGAGTCGGGATCGAATCTGGAACCCCCACAGGCCGGAGGTGAGCGCTCTAACCCTGAGCGACCGTGGCTCCAAAATAGCTCTCATACTTTATGGAATTCATTGTCGTAGATGTTCCCAAATTGATAGTTCAATTTTGAGATCTGAAACCTTTTTAACTGAAATGAACTCAAATATATCACAGAAATCACTTAGGAAGGAAGGTACAGACGTCATTTTTAGAAGAAAAGCTGATACTTAGAAACATTGTAAATCGTATCTTTTTTCGAATTCAATTACGGTGTATACACCTCTGAAACCACTTCATTCATCGTGTACCGACGAAAGTTACATGGAAGTTTCCTACATATTGCCTTTCCTTTGTAAATATACCAGAAGTAACGCCATATCTTGTTTCCTTTTCAAAACTGTTACAATTTGTTGTAATTGCCCATTTTCCATGGCCTATCTTCCGTAGCGAACACCACATATTTGTGAAAGTTACTTTAATGTTTACTGGCTATGAAAGGGAAAACTTAGTAGCTGTATCAGTGCCGCAAGTTATTTGAATAAAAAAATTGATTTAAATAAAAGAAAATCAACAAAAATTATATATATAAAAAAAAAATAAACCCTGGTGCTGCTACATTCTACCCCACTAATATGCATTTGGCTTTAATTTCATTGTTTCAATGTTTTCTTGAATAAAAGGCAAAAGTGATGTGTTTCTGCAAAAAAAATCAAGCGAGATAAAGATATGGCCATGATGAACTTTGAAAATGTTAGCGCATTCGTCCCAGTAGCCATTAATGTAAATCTGCAAAGTCCAATCTGATTGGCAATGCCTCATTCATTGCAACTTGCTATTCCGTTCTAGTGATTTACAAGGCAATGTACGGCGGTCGGCAAAAGTCAGGGAGATGATATAGATTGCTCGGAGTTTTGTGGATGTTCATTACAGTATCATTTCTGTTTGCCTTGAATTTCTGCGCGATACGATGGATAGAGAACACCCGCGTTCCTGAAAGTCATTAACATTAAATATTCGAAAATATGTAGCCGCAATAAGTGAAAAAAGAGGATAAAACCTACGTGCAGAAGCGTCAAGGTTGTTGCCAGTTGTGTAAAGAAAAACTTAGAGGTCAAAACTAACGATGTTGAGCGCAATAGTTCTTTCCCTTCATCACAACCACCTTGAAGATTTGTGAAACGAAGTGCTGGCTGGGATTCCTCTTCCTCTATGCAGACTGAACGTGAATAAGGAAGACAATTTGCTGCTTGCGAGGGAGATACGCTACAGAGATTGAAAAAATGCTCTGGTGAACTACTGTTCCAGAGGGGGGGGGGGGGAATAAAAAAAACCTGCAGTTTATTTTTAATTTAAGGCTTTTAAAAGTACTTGAAATTTGTTGTGTAATATTCAGGGAAGTAAAGCAAAGCTGACGTACAACATTTTTAAGTATTGCAGATTACAAAATATAAGATTTAAACAATACTCCTATAAAAAGGTGTAAGCTGATTGATTGTATATAGTAATATTTAATGTGCATGATGTAATTTTAATTATTCCAGGATATATTTGAAAAAGTAGTCTTTAAATCCAAAATAGTCCTGGAAACGGGACTTGACAGTACTTGAATCTCGTCGTTTAGAATCTTTTTAGTCTAGGTAATTTAAGTGACAATTGAATCATGCTGTATTGTAGATCTCGGTAACTCCAATAGCAAGTTTTGATGATCATACCTCTTCATGCCGCTAAAGTCAGGAGAAAAGTTTTAAGAGGGATATGTATCAAAATGGCTTAGAAATTGTCAATTTCAATAAACTTAATATCAACAATTCAACATACGCAAATAAAGTTATAAGACTTCCATGAATATTTATATAGTCCCTATATTAAAAACGTACAAGATTAGAACCTGGAGGTGTGAACTGAGGGGCCACTTTTCTAAACGAAGCTTGTCTTTTTAGTCTTTATAACCAACAAAAGAATGCAGTGGAATTTTTTAAAGGCAGATAATTCATTTTCAGTACTTATGCCGATCCGACAAAATACTTAATCTATAGGCTTAGCGTTCAGCTTTGGCCTAAGCCCGTTACGATTTACGTCCCTCAGCGAGCGCACTAGGGGCCAGAATGGGGAAGGTAGAGCGACCAGAGCCTTTATCATCTCCGCAATGACCTTGTTAAAAGTCGTGATAACTGGACTACTTAGTACTGTTGCGAAGTCCATGACCGTAACCACTCTACCATTCGGTTTGACTTGTGAAATCCTGGTATCTACCAGGATTCACTGTGAACTGACTTTTTTTTTTTTTGTGCGTAAAAACCTTGGAAGTTTCCCAGAAGTAATGTTTCTTCATTATTACTCACGTAGTATAAACTTTCAAAATAAGCTGCTTCGGGCTTACGATGGTGCAGTCTTCATCAGGTGATTACGTAAATCGGGGATCCGATCCCACTTACCTAGAAAACTTAGAATAATCTAGGAAATCACCTTACAAAGGGGAAGGCTTGAACTTTGATACGAAATATGAAATTATAATATTGTTCATTTATGATTATCATTATTTTAATAATTTTGCTTGAACAGGCATTTAATATGACTGACTCAAATCGGTCTGTCCATTCTAAAGTTATTCGGGAAAGAATTTTCGACTTTTTACAAACCTTTGTTGTTCCTAAGAAGTTGTATGAGCTGAGACCCCGACCTCTGGTAGCTCGAGAACTAAGCGTTTTTAAATTGTTCTTTTTTACTTGTCTTGTTTGATCGATGGGTATACGCCCACAGAAATATGACACCAATTGAGCTAAATGCCGTATAGTGTTCTGGAAAATGGCAGTAGTTACCTGGAAGTTTACCAAATAAGTGTGAACCCTTGTGTATGAAATAACTTCGCATATGTCAAATTACTAGGCAACAGTACAAATTTGTAAAGGAAAAGCAATGTATAAAAACTTCAGTTTAGTGATTCAACAAGTTTCCATACTTTAATGTCAAGTCTCCATGTACGCTATAGTTAAATAATTAAGAAATCTTCGAAGTTCTGCTAATTGTTTATGGAATTAAAAAAAATTTTACTGGGCAAAGTATAGTAATGTCTTTCTTCGTTATTTCAGAGGGTTTATCCATCTTGGTGCCGGTCTTGCTGTCGGTTTGAGCGGTTTAGCTGCTGGTTTTGCTATTGGTATTGTTGGTGACGCTGGCGTCAGAGGTACTGCACAACAACCACGTCTCTTCGTAGGAATGATCTTGATCCTTATCTTCGCTGAAGTGTTGGGTCTGTACGGTCTTATTGTTGCTATCTACTTGTATACCAAATAAACTGTAGTGTGAGTGAGTCAGTTTCCACTTGACAAGATGTCCCTTCATTACTGAAAAAAAAATAAGATTGTCATATTAACTGATGTGATATTGGAGATCTCTTTATTTTCCATGTATTCCATCAGTGTAGTAGTATTTAAATTGGCGGAACATAAGAAAATTCTATATATAATTTAAAAAACAAAAAAACAGCACAATTATCAGGTTGAGTACCAAATATATTCCATACAAGAAGTGTGTTGATTGAAAGTGAGCGTGGAAGTTTTATGATTATTTAATGTCGTGTGAACATATCAAGAAGAATGCTTAGTGATCAAAATTTTCATCAGTTCCGTAATGAGTAAACCTTACATTCTTGCTTCTTTAAAGTACTAAGTAATCCTGCTTGGTGTATGTGTTATTTTGCTCTGCCCACTAAGTGGGTAAAACTTTCAAACAACACATTTCTAGAAAGAATCATCACAGTTTGAGAACCAAGTAGTACAGGTACTGACACATAAGTTTCACTTACTACAGATCAATTCCATTCAGTGTCATGTACTGTGGTTGTAGCTTTTTCGAGTGTGTGTGTGTGTGTGTGAGAGAGAGAGGGAGAGGATGATAGAGCGTGGGCTTGGGAGTTTTGTGTGAATGTATTGTAGAGCTGATGTAGGCCAATAAAAGACTTGTTAATATATGGGTACATAAAAAAAAAATGAGGCATTAGGTTGATAGGACTAATAGGCACCACTTAAGTGTGAGGTTGACTTGTATGTTGAACTCTTTGTACATTCCATTCCTGTAAAACTCCTGTGTGTACATGAGGAAAGGTAACATGTCAATTGCTGTCTTAACTGTTACTTTGTCCACTCAAGTGGACATACTTTTTGAGCACTTAAACAGACGTAGTCATTGGAATGGATTTATAATTGTAGTTTAAAAAAAAAAAAAAATGGGAAGTTTGAACAGTGCGCTTATTTAGATTACAATCTTTGCCCTGCATAACTGCGTCATCTAGCCACATTACGTGTAATATCTCTTCTCTTATCCGAAACAATAAGGGAAATCTTTAGAACGTTTAAATTTAAAAAAAAAAATAATGTAATTGTGACTTTTGAAGGTTAATATGTATTTTTTTTTTCGTTGCTCAGAATGTCTTAGTGTACTGATACGGTTTTCTTCGGATTTCATAACTGCATGTCTCTTAAAGATAACAGTAATAGCAGGATTGTTCGAGAAGCAGTGTAATTGTTACATGGTTTTTTAAGTGTTGTGTTTTGTCTTCAGAATTGACTGGACAGGATATGTCAGCTTGGATGCTGTCCTTAGTTTAAAAAAGAAAAAAAAGAGAAAAAAAGAAAACTGCCATGGATGTGTATATCCTCTCGTGTCACATTGATAGCTTTGTTTATGAAGGATGTTTGTTCCATTGTGTGAATATTGTATAAAAGTACTTTGAACTCGCATTGATCTGTTACTCATCATAATGTATTCATATAGAATGTTTGTTGTTGGTGTACGAATGAGAATAATAAAATTATATGAAGTTAGTTAGTGCAATTTACATTAAACACAATCCACCTATTTCTGCAGTTGAAACCATGAAAGTGTGTGCCATGTGTTGTGGTTAAATATGCACTAATTGTATATAGTGACGTAAAAATATATATATATATCTCGTTGACTTCAGAACATGTATCTTTTCTCCCCCTGATGTGTAATCTAGTTGATTTAAATTATCCAGTCTATACTTAAAAAAAAAAAAAAAAACCGAACAAGATAAACGTTAGAACTGAAATATGTACATAAGTTGTTTTGAGTTCTTTCCTTTTTGAATAATCAATTTACAAGAAAAGTATTTTATTAATTAGTAAATGGAGATTAGATATTTCTTCCCTGTGGAAATGTATATACACTTAATGTACATACATTTCCATCCAATTGTTCAAATTTGTGCATTTCGTAATGGTACTAAATCCTATCCCTTGTGAATGTGGTGCTTATTTTTAAATGCAGAAAGAAAACAAGCGTCATGGAAGTACATTGAGAAAGAATATCCCAGTATTACTTTTTACATCAGTTGAATTATATAGTCAGTCATTTAGGGTATTCATTCAAAACTACAGAGGTACAGGTTTTGAATGTTTTCCGTAAGAGATCCGTATGATTTTTGGAAGAGGTACGTATAACTGGTTATCCTGGTTTAGCAGTTATGATAGTGCTGTCATTGTAAAATGTGTAACATATTTAAAAATAAAATGTATAATATGCATTTTACTGGTTTCATTGTCATTTTTTTTTCTACTGATATCAGGAAAAATAGTAATATCGCAGATCGTATAGAGCTATCAAAACTCTGCTTTGAACACCTAACTATGAAAGCACTTACAAGCTAATCTAAGGAAAATAGTTTTTAACTCGCTGCTTTGCATTTACTGGTTTTCTGGTTGCTTTCACCACACAATACGAGGATGGTACAGCTGGGAACAAAAATTTGCCGCATGTCCGTAACTCCCTTTCCTTATTTCCAAAATAAATAGGCCTATGTTGAAACATCGTATATATTTAACTTGCAGAGATGTTCACAATAACACTTTTGTGGAAAGTATTGTCCTGATATGTAACAAGGGCAAAGTTTCGGGCAGGGCCCACTTTCCCCCCCCCCCCCCCCTTAAATTGAAGTTCTGGTTGACGAACCGTAATAAGTCTAAAAATTGAATTAAGTTGAGTAGGTAGTTTTTTTTTTCTTCCCCAATGGGAACTATTAACCCTGTGTCGTTAGTGGATGTCACTTGCGATTTTTTTTTTACATGCGACAAAACTTTTGTACACAGCTGTACTTTGTATTGACAGATTTCCCTATCCCTGCAATGAACAGTCTAAAGATTAGCTACAGTGTAGCTAATCTTAGCTTATGAAGGTAAGATTTAAAATGTTACTAATTCTCTGTACAGAATAGGAGAAAATAGGTCGAAAACTGAAAGCTGAAGGATCCTAATATATGTTCGTTACATGCAACATATTTTGTGTATAGGCAGGAGTCGGTCTATTCCAGCAGCAGTATTTCTCATTTCAAGCAGGTTTGAAGCGTGTTTCGCGATTTCACCTATGCAGAAATCGCTTGTAACTGAATTTTCTCATGACAAATATTCTACCAAAATATAATCCTGATACTCCATCTGATAATGCACCAAACAAGTGACTGTTTGCTTACTCAGAGAAAACTATATGAACCTATGTCTTTCATTTCCAGACTGATTTTAGTGACATTTCAAAGTGCAGTGAAGAACCCAGTCATAATGATATTTGGGTTGAGGCGAGGAACGTACGTTCAAGCTTTCAGTTCGATTTACTTGTTGTATGAGTCGTGCGAAATAAATTGTTGATATTCGAATGTTTCATAATTTTGTGGCGTCCTGGACTCATGCATACTTTTTAAGAATAAAATCTGCTCATCCATATCGCTAGTATTGCAAGTATGCTATTTGTTGAACGGTGTACTCTCTATGAACGCGCCAAATTTTGAAGTATTCATGAATGAATTGATAATGTTTTCAGTACTGAATCTGTTCAGCTTCAGAGGCAATCATCAAATGTTTTTACTTGTTACTTCTTTTTCTACGTTGTTTTTACAGAATTGCTATCGAAGTTTCAGGCTATATACCAAACACGGAAAATATCAGATCCAGGGGGGGAAAAAAAAGATCGATTCTAAGAGGCTTAGTAGGATGTTATAAATTATTCCCTTTGTCTTCCATAACCTGATTTTAACTATTCCGTTCAGGAGCAATTCTTTCAACTGAGTCGAACAAATTTCATAAGCAGTCAGATTTTGATGTACTACTGAAAAAGTGGACAAGATCATGTGGCTGGTATCCTCAACGAAAATTTAACTTTTTGTGTGAAAAAAAAAGTCTGTAAAAGCAGTTACATGAAAGTGCACATTTCGATGACAGTCGGGAATTTCTCAAGGACATATGTCCTAAGGCAAAAGGCTGTGGAATGAAACAGCTTGACCATGTGGAGTTCGTTCACAAAGCGTGTTTTGAGAGCAATCGATTGGTGTAATTTGGAGAGAATTATTTCCCTTCTTCGGGGATTGTCTGATGGTGTTGAAACTTGGACCGTCAGTACTGTTAACATTAGACGGTAACGCAAGCAGGGGTGTGGCAGTAGTGCGTCGTAGTTACGTTATGGAACCTCGTTGCTACGTTATTTCACATTGGTAGGCGGTTTCACAACGCATTTAGTAGGCACATCTGGTAAAGTTATCACAAAAATATTAATTCAAATTGGATCATACGTGTCGTGTTTCAGTGCCATCGGACGTGTCCGGGTGGAGCATTTTCAATTCAATGCATGTTAGTGTAATTCAGTTCTTAGAACCATAAATGAATAGCAATTAACTACACAAATACATTTTCCCCCATCAAGAGTTTTCGATACATTATACGAGGGCTGCTGGAAAAGTTTTAAGATTGAAAAAAAAAAGTTCTAGATGAAAAAACTTAATTCTGAAAATGGCTTTATTGCTTTTCCCAGTAAGCTTATTTATATGAATAAATCACAGCCATATTCAATCCACTAGTGGATGAGGCCTCTCCCCGAAGGGAGGAATTGGTATACTGTTCCCACGCTGACCAGACGGGTTGAGAGAACGGAAGCTCTCACTGTGATCGCCACTGTCTTATTCACAGCAGCTCCCAATTGTCCTCACGAGGCTGGGTCAACACCGAAATTTTTGAGCCCCCACCGGGAATCGAACCCGGGGCCGCTGATATATATATATATATATATATCATCATATTCAGCCGTTTTCTATCCACTGCTGGATGAAGGCCTCCCCCTTTTCTTTCCACATATCTCGGTCTGCTGATATCCTCATCCATGTAGCTCCTGAAAAACGCTTGATTTCATCTACCCATCTTACATTTGGACGTCGTCTCGGTCGTTTCTTTTCTCTAGGAATCCACTCTAGTACATTCGTCGTCCACCTTCCATCTGTTCGTCTAGCTATGTGACCGGCCCTTCTCCACTTCATCTTCTTTGCACTCTTGATTACATCCTCTACCTTTGTTTGTGCGCGAATCCATTCATTTGTCTTCCTGTCCCTCCTGGTTATTCCTAGCATGCACCTCTCCATTGCTCTTTGTGTGACTCTCAATCTTTGAGTCGTTTGCGCATTCAATGTCCAAGTTTCGCACCCGTACATCATTACAGGTAAGACACATTGATTATAAACTTTACGCTTCAGACACATTGGAAGTTTGCTTTTGAAAATAAAGTGTAGTCTTCCAAAAGAACTCCACGCCATTTTACATCTTCTATTTATTTCATCAGTCAACTTTGTATTCGATGTTTTAAGCTGGCCTAGGTAAACATACTCATCAACTATGCCTATTGGCTCTCCGTTAATCTTCACTTCCTTCTTTGCAGCATGTTGGTTGTACATTACTTTTGTTTTACTTAAGTTCATTTTAAGGCCGACTTTCGAACTCTCGTTACTCAGTTCTTCCATTCTGGTTTGTAGTTCTTCTGCACTTGAAGCAAACAGGACTATATCATCAGCGAACCGTAAATGATGAAGATATTCGCCATTAATTTTAATTCCAACTTCATCCCAGTTTAAATTCTGGAACACTCTCTCCAGGACCGCACAAAACAGTTTCGGAGAAATTGAATCTCCTTGCCTTACCCCTTTTCCAACTTTAAATTTTTCACTGTCTTGATGCAGTCTAATGACAGAAGTGGCAGTCGAGTAAATGTTTCGCAGTAACTTGATGTATGCACTTTCGATGCCTTGATGTTCAAGTGATTTAAGTACTGATGACAAGGAGACCGAATCGAAAGCCTTTTCAAAATCTATGAATCCCAAACATAGTGGAAGTTCATATTCATTAGTCCTTTCCATAACTTCATTCAATGTTTGTATGTGGTCCATTGTGCTAAATCCACGACGAAATCCGGCTTGTTCCCTTCCCTGATTAAAATCCAAGTCTCGTTCAATACGATTCAAAATAACTTTGGTGAACATTTTGTATAGGACTGACAGTAAACTAATTGGTCTGTAGTTTTCGACGCGTTCTTTGTCCCCTTTCTTGTACAACAAAATGATAACGGCATTGTTCCAACTTCTGGGTATTTCTCTCTTCCTCAAGCACATCGAGAATAACTTCGCAACTTCCTCTTTCATCTTTTCACCTCCCCATTTAAACAT
>JAGDQP010010799.1:0-54699 GCA_022664845.1 Lepisma saccharinum
ACACATACTTATTCAGACATTCGCTTCTCCAACTTCTCACCCCTTCCACTGCCAGGCCTCGAGTGGGGCGTGGCTTAACCTCATCAAAACTTTTAGAGGTGGACTAGAATAGCTATGTAAAAATACTATTTTTTTATTGGTGTATCGGATATGTTTGCAATTAAAATTATTAGAATCGTTTGTTCACAAGGAATAAAACAAAAAAAAAGTTGATCTTTCTAGCGTAGTTGGTTGCAAAGTTAGTCATATTGTAATTTAGAGAAAACAAAATAATTTTATTTATTTTTTAATAATTTATTCCTGAAAAACTAGGAAACAAATGTACGTTCTAAGTATTTCAACCCGTTCATATACTTCTGAAGAATGCTCCAAAACTTTTCTTTTCTATTAAAGATATCCAGTTCCTTAGAAAATGAAGATATTCGGTATCAACTTTCTGTCCATAAGCAACAACAGTAAACTTTCTAGCTCTGAGAGAAGTAGAAGACCCCGTTAAGCTTCCTTCCTTCCTTCATATCTTTCTTTTTCTCCCATCCACCTTTCCTTTCCTTCCTTCTTTCCCCTTTTCTTTCTGTCTTTTCTTCTTTCCATCCCTTTTATTTTCTTCTTTCATTTTATTCCTTCCTTCTTTCCTTTTCAACATTTCATACGTCTTTCTTTCTTTCCTTCATTCCTTCTTTCTTTCCATTTTATCATTCTTTCCTGTTTCTCTTTAATTCTTTCTTTCTTTCTGTCGGTCTACACTTCTTCCTTTCTTTTATTCTTTAACTCATCTTTCCTTGGCCTGAGCCTTAGATGCCTAAAGGTCATAAATAAAATTCAATTCAATTCAATTCATCTTTTCCTTGTTTCTTTCACTCCACCATTCCTTATTCAATTTTCCTTTATTTCTCCCACTTTTCTCCTTTTTTAATTATTTTTTTCTTATATAATTCCATCTACCTTTCTCCATTCTTTCATTCATTTTCCTATCTGTCTTAATTTGTTTAACTTGATTTGTAATCCAATTGAGCGCTCCAGAATTATAAATTAGAGCTCACTGGTGCGTACCGTCACTTCCATCTTTCCTTCCATCTTTCTTTCCTTGCCTTCCTCCATTTTCTTCTCTTTCTTCCCTTGGTTCGGTATTTTATTTACGAGCAGTTCGGTGGGTCAGAAGATCCAATGATCTATGCCTGTGCTTAGTGATTCTGCCAGACCTTCCCTTCCCCCGAAATTCTCGAGCGCAACCCCAACTATAATTGTTTTACAGTTAAAAATCAATATTGCCGCTTTGAATAGTTACCGTAACTGGATTCTGCTACTTTTTTTATTTTGAAACTTACCTATTGTCGTCAGGATTCTTGTTCAACACAGAAAATTCCATGAGCGTCTACTGAGAATCGAACCGGTGCGGGGCGATTCCCGACAAGTCGTGACGTGAACCCGAGCGTTGTCCTGTGTCGACAGAATAACAAGAAGTGGAACAAAGACGTTGTGGTTGCATACGACTTCAATGCTAGCGACATCTGTGTCTAGGCTCGTCGTCTGCAATGTTTCGTATGTTGATCCTACAACACTGTACAACGACACCTTTTACTAGATAAGGCGGCCCATTGCGTCAAATGGCAGATGGCATCACGAGTTCTTTTTAGCGTGTGGACTTTCGTTTCTAATTTTATTCTAAGGTCAGAGAGCAAACAGACTCAGCTATCGATTTGTCGGGTATAGGTCCTCACAGAGCACATACAACTGACTGAAATTAAATTGTTTAATGTGGTAAAGTTATAGAAAGTATTCTCAGAATGTTGATTTACATTTAAACACGTCCTTATTAAGTCAAACCTGGTGCCTGTTTCACGAAAATACTTTGCACCTTTTCACTCTTCAATTTGCATTTCCGGAGGGATGTCTCAAATGCACCAACCTCCCGCCAATCCCCCTGTTCTCATCCAGTCACTTTTCTACCATTTTGTGCAAGGAGGCTGATTACATAAGACAATATTCATTGTTAGTGGACTTTTGATACCCAAAGTTAGGCAACCAAGTGACAGTAAACATAAAGATTATGGCGAGAGGTTTGCGCTCTTGAGACAGTCCTCCAGAAATGCAAACTGAAGAGTGAACAGTTACAAAGTACTTTTGTGAAACAGGTCCAAGGGCGACGATCCCGGAGGAAGGGGTTTTGGGAGCCAGCTCCCCCACAAGGTTGAAGTGTGCCCTCCTAATGGAGTGCCCAACAATGCTAAGTAAGTCGGTTCTCCTATTTCTACAGTACATGTTCATTCGTTTTCTTCTTCTACTAATGCGTATCTCCCTTTGACATATCCATTTCACTGATAAATCCCTCCTTGAAACTTGTGTGTATAGTACTTATATAAATTATATCACATAATACCCCTCCCCTGGCTAAAGGAGTTAATTTGTGCATTGCTTGTACTGTTTCTGGAGTTCCGTGCATAAAATCGAAAAAGGCCATTTAGTAAAAAAAAAAAGAAGAAAAAGGAAAGAAAGAATGAAAGAAAAATGAAAACGTCATTTTCTGTCGTTTAAGGATCATTTGTCGTGATTTTATCATATACAAACATAATTTAAGGAAAAGAAAAATATACAAGAAAAATAAGCGACAAGAAAAACTCACACAAAAGTAGGAGTAGACTTGCACTAGGAAATATATCCTTCAAACTGCTGTTTGGATGCAAGTATTGTTTACCATTAACACCGTAATTTTGTGTTTCTAATACAACATATAGATAGGGAAACTACGTATATGGGTGAGAGAGAAGCTTCTTGAACCATGCCTGCCGAGATCGAGAATTAAAAGAAGAAAAACAATATTTGTCCAATAAAGCAGTAGCGCGTCGGAAGAGAGAGTCGGACAGAAGGAAAACTAAATTTGGAAAACATGAATAATTCCTCTCCATAGACTAACATTAGTTTATGTTATTTCCTAAGTTTATAACAGCAGAAACTTTGTTCTTATTTGTTAGAACATAATATCCTTTAATGAACTTTTTTTTAACGTTATTGGGCCTACAACCATAGTTAAATTCTGTACAAACTGGGCCTGGGGGAAGCCTTCATAAGTATATGCATACCATTATATATTTTTTTAATGAATATTCAATATTTGGCAAAATCTTAATTGAACTTATATTAAGATGTGCTTTCTTAGACCCTTATTTGGCAACAAAACACACATCTGAGTGGATCCCCCAAAGTTACACAGAAATCGGCGCCCTTGAACAGGCCCTTGTACTGTGCATATAATTTTCTAGCCACAATTTAGGCCTATCTGATTTGAAAGTTCTAAACGAAAGAAGAGGAAAATTGTATAAATTCGTTATTTTAGTATCATTTTGTTGTAAACAATGTTGGTAGTGACATCTACAATATTAATCCTCTATTACATCGCTGTTGCCTCATACTTAACCATGCCGCTTGCTCATCTCGACAGATGAAATGATTGCGAAAACTGCCTCAGCTGTCGTTACAGACTTTTCTTAGAAACAAAGTGACACACCCACATACGAGAGACAGCATGTGTTGAACAAAGCGTCTGTCGTGTGTCTCCAGTACTCAGTGACTGATAACTAACCACTACAAACAAACAGGCTGAATAAAAGTTCGCACCCACGAACATCAACATCAGGCTTTTCATTGGTAAAATCCATTGACCTGAAAGAGATACTGGACTGATTGGAACCATTAAAACTTTTATTGATATATGAAGCCATGGAGCGGAGGTAAAAGTTAATCTCGATTGTCAACTTCTAGTCTAATCCAATATGGACTACATTTTTAGTTCTAACTCAGTTTTTACGCTTGTTATCGTTGTGCGACCCGTTATTTGATTTATGTCTTAATTCTTGCAAATATATATTCAGAACACTTACTTGTGTTCTGAATAAGGGCTGATTTTCATGAAAACTTGCGTTGCTTGCGATTTGGGTGACTAACCAATTATTGAAACACATATTACACTTACCTTACAATAAAACACGTATTTCAATTGGCTACTCACCCAGATCGCAAGCAACACAAGCGTTCATGAAAATCAGCCCTAACTCTATAATTAAGGGGAAAAAACGGACCGCACAGCGATTGGATTAGGATGGAAGTGGACGGTCGAGCTTAAATGTTTGCCCTGGCGTCTGTCTTTCGACACTAGCCGACCACTCTAGAATCGTTACGCAGAGATCGATGATCAAAGATAATAAGCCCAAAGAAGCTTAGGCTCTTTTGCTTCTTCATCAGAATTTTTTTCTGTTAAAATTGGCCAAAATTGGACTTAAACGGTTCTGGCTTTCATGTACAGAACTTAAAGTGGACTCGATGACGAAGTGGGAATACTGATACTAGTGCGAATTCCTTTAAAAAAAAAAAAAAAAAAAAGTATCAGCAGAGGTTCTGTATCCATTTACCTCAGAAAAGAGTAAGATTTATTTATAGTTATGTATGCAGTAGCTACTTCTTGTTTTTTGTAAATCCATGTTTATGAATGGGCCTGCACTCTTTCGTTGTACCTTCTTTTCCAACTTCTTGTTCTGGTAGATTCTAGAAACACTGTTATCTATTATTTCCTACTATTTTTTGTGTTGATTTCTTGTATTATCATGTTCCGTAAAATGTTATCAGCTTTGATTTCATATTCCTTATCCACTTCCTCACGTTAATAGTTCCACCACATTTTTCATAAAGGATTTCTTACGTCATTTAAAGAAAACATACTACCATACGACGTAAGTATATTCTAGGATTATATCGCGAGAGAATATAAGAATATCCCTAAAATGTTCTAGGATGTAAGGTCTACAGGGAGGATTCAGGTCACGGGTTAAATCAGTTCATTTTAAGGTTCATTATATATTAGCATGACAAAAGTGAACGGAATGCTACCTTTTTGGGAGCACTGTGCTGTCAAAACCTTAAAATGAATCGATTTACTCTGCGACTCGAATTGCCCCGGTGTGCCCTATATGTAGAAGATTCTATAAAGACCTGAATATCTTGGATAGTGCATATTATGAAGATATTTAATGAAATATTCCAGATATACGCTACGGATAGGTTTAAAGTGTTGGTATTTTGGGAATATTCTCAAAATATTCCAAAGATGTTCCGGAAATTCAAACCGGAACCAAATTCAAAAGAATATGCTAAAGATATCCTTATTTGTTCCAAACGTTCCTGGAGCAATCGGCAGGAGTCGAAAGAGACGCCAGAACAAACATTAAGTCGTCCATTTCCAGTCTAATATAAACCAAATTTTCAGTTCTAACTCAGTTTCTTAGGTTTATTATCTTTGTGCGACTCGTTTTTTTTTAATTTGCGTCATAATTCTTGAGTTAGGCATGTCCCTGACTGTGCATATAATACGACGGTCCGCACAGTGATAACAAGCGTAAAAACTGAGTTCGATCTAAAAAATTGGTCCATATAGGCTTAAACTGGAAGTGGACAATCGAGTTTAACTGCCCCTCCCCCTCCTGCCTTCATATATTCATTAAATTTTTAATGGCATCGATCAATCCAGTATCACTTTTAGTTAGAGGTCATTGGCTATTCTAATATTGTTAATGTCCAGTTTCCAGATGCATTAACTAACGAGCAGGATAGTAGTTGTCAGGGTTTTTTCGTTTCGAAACAATTAAAAGAAACGTATCGTCTTGATGTTTTCCTTTTATTTCTCCACACATACACAGACACGACGCGTTATGTTATAGTTGACTCATGTTAATTAGTCGACTTCCGGTTTTCTTTTGGCTGTTTACTCATTCGTTTCCAGGCAATATGATGATGGATACGTGCGAAGAGTGATGGAGGAAAACAGTCAGAACATATTTTGGACGATTACAAATGAAAAACTGCATTTTCATTATGTTTCAACAGGTCAAGAACACATCGTTGTAAACCATTTTCAGCAGTAGTGTATCAATACAGAGAGCCCTATCAAGGCGGGGTCATTCTCGCACAGGCGCATTACTTCTTAAACAGTAAATATTACACCTTAACCGTATAAATAAAACCAACAAGCGGCTGATTTCTAGTTGCCAATCTGGAATATTGATAGCATGTCGGAAAGCAAATACAGAGAACCCGGGATCGAATCCTGGCGTGGTTTTGTTTGTATTTTTATTTACAAATGAAACAAAGAGTAAACGGTATTCAACAAGAGCCGCTGAAAAACTAGTCTCAACGTAGAAAGTCCTATTTTCGAAAGCTTAAAAAAAAAACTCGATTTAATCGAGTGTGCAATAAAAATACACTGTACCTGACTTACCTAACCTCTGCGTACCCTTAGTCACTAATTTTATTAAATTTCCTAATGCGTGTTTATATATAAAAAAGATAAAAGTTATTTTTCTTTTTAAAAAACACACACACATATACCAGGATTCGATTCCGGGCTCTCCTCATTAGCTTTCCGACATGCTACCTATATTCCAAATTGGCAATTGGAAATGAGCTGCTTGTTAGTCTTTAAGGAGTAATGCGCCTGCGCGAGAATGGCTCCTTTTTCTGTATTGAGATACTACTGAAGTCGCTAAACATGTTGGAATAAGATAATAGACCAAAAATTAATATATGTATATATATATATATCATCATCATCATCATATTCAGCCGTTTTCTATCCACTGCTGGATGAAGGCCTCCCCCTTTTCTTTCCACATATCTCGGTCTGCTGATATCCTCATCCATGTAGCTCCTGAAAAACGCTTGATTTCATCTACCCATCTTACATTTGGACGTCGTCTCGGTCGTTTCTTTTCTCTAGGAATCCACTGTAGTACATTTGTCGTCCACCTTCCATCTGTTCGTCTAGCTATGTGACCGGCCCATCTCCACTTCATCTTCTTCGCAGTCTTGATTACATCCTCTACCTTTGTTTGTGCGCGAATCCATTCATTTCTCTTCCTGTCCCTCCTGGTTATTCCTAGCATGCATCTCTCCATTGCTCTTTGTGTGACTCTCAATCTTTGAGTCGTTTGCGCATTCAATGTCCAAGTTTCGCAGCCGTACATCATTACAGGTAAGACACACTGATTATAAACTTTACGCTTCAGACACATTGGAAGTTTGCTTTTGAAAATAAAGTGTAGTCTTCCAAAAGAACTCCACGCCATTTTACATCTTCTATTTATTTCATCAGTCAACTTTGCATTCGATGTTTTAAGCTGGCCTAGGTAAACATACTCATCAACTATGCCTATTGTCTCTCCGTTAATCTTCACTTCCTTCTTTGCAGCATGTTGGTTGTACATTACTTTTGTTTTACTTAAGTTCATTTTAAGGCCTATTTTCGAACTCTCGTTACTCAGTTCTTCCATTCTGGTTTGTAGTTCTTCTGCACTTGAAGCAAACAGGACTATATCATCAGCGAACTGTAAATGATGAAGATATTCGCCATTAATTTTAATTCCAACTTCATCCCAGTTTAAATTCTGGAACACTCTCTCCAGGACCGCACAAAAACAGTTTCGGAGAAATTGAATCTCTTTGCCTTACCCCTTTTCCAACTTTAAATTTTTCACTGTCTTGATGCAGCCTAATGACAGAAGTGGCAGTCGAGTAAATGTTTCGCAGTAACTTGATGTATGCACTTTCGATATCTATATATATATATGAATCCAAACGTGTAAACTTCAGTCTTTCATTTTGATATACCCAGTCATAATTTACGAGAGTGATAAAAACTTAAAGGGATTAAAATATAGGGGGCTACCGTAAATCCATCGAATTAACTGTTCTTTGGTGACTATTTTCATACTATTCTGCATCACCGCACACTAAGATGGAAGACTCATTATTTTGACATCCAGATTCAGTTTACTTAACTTTCGCCTATCTAATTTTAACATCCTTGGAGTCTTCAATAACGTCACGAGTGAGACAACCTGTTAGGGCGCCTACTCATGTACGCGCTAGCTAGCGCTAACATATTCCAGGAATATTATACCTTGTATTTGAATTCCCAGCATCCTAGGACTATTGCTGGAACAGTATAAATATAACGCGAATATTCCCCGGAAATATCAATATTTGTCACACTGAAGGACATAAAGATTTAAATACGTAGACATTATTAAGAGTAAAAGTATAATTTGTGAAATATAAATATTTCTGGAATCTTTCCAAGGCAGGCATATTCCTTGTCTGAGTCAAGAAATTTCTGGAATATTCGAGGCATTTCCATATTCCTTAAGGAATATTCCTAATGCATTTTCCGAGAACAAAAATATTCATGAACATAAAAGAGAAATGCATAATATTCTTGAATGTTAACACCTCGTATAAGGGTGAAAAAGGATTGTTCATTTTACAGATAAAAAAAAACAAAAAAAAAAAACTCCTAAAATTGCACCAAATGCTATTAATGGTTTAAGTTGGTATCAATAATGGGTGTTAGTGATAAGTCAGTTTTTCTATTAGAATTAAATCGGTCATAGTACAAATCTGAATATTAGATTTTTAAAAAAAAAAATGTTTAATAATACTAAATATTTTTATTTGTTCTTATTATTTTACAGATTCCAGTCAGAGTTTAGGTCTAGGGGGCTCTGACCCACCTTGGGGTTACAATCCGAATCCATACTCATCGTACCTGCCCGGAGGATTAACGTCTACTAATACGCCGTCCACTCTCCAATCCCCCAACTTTGGTGCATATCCAGATCTCACAGGACAAGTAGCACCCTCAGACGGATCTATCGGTCATTTGCCAGCAGGTAATACAAATCAAAATATGAATAAATATACACTCAGATTAATTAAAAACGACCAATTGGTCATTTTCTAAGTATGATAATGTCGTGGCATTTGCTAATTTCGTGATACATCGGATTTTGCAATACCACGACATTATCAAGAGTTATCGAATTAAAATTTTTGCCATCAGATGGCTGCATAAGTATTGCCTGTGTTGTGTGCGATAGTTGTAATTCGACAACTCTTGGTAGTCTCATGACTGCAAAATGCAATGTATCACGAAATTACCACACTTCACGAAATGACCAGTGTGACGAAATTATCAGTACGGTAACAAACTTTTCCATTGTAGAATAAATGTAGGTCTACTTCCTGAAAGACACACAAAACTGGAATTAAACAGGTATTAAAAAAAATCATCATTAAAATAATTTCATAATTATTTTTCCGGTGACTATGCAATGTGTGGTATAATTAACTTTTCAGTTCAAAGAAGATAGACGGAACAATATTATCAATAGTAATAATATAGCTGACTTATTGGAAAAAATGGTATCGAGCACTCGTAAAATTAAATAACATACTTTGGTTTTGCACCTCATAATCTAGTTTTTGTGCAAAGTGAGTGATTCGTGGACATCGCAACGGTTACTATCCACTAACGTTAGCTTCGGTAGCTCCCGGACTTCGATTCATGATTACTTGAGCAACCACCGACAAATCCGCGTACTCACGCTAAGTATCACTCGCACCGAGGGTAAGAACATTATCCATTCTTTGAATAAAGTGACGAAATCTAACGTATTTATATCCAAAGATAAATGCGTAAATATTCTTCAGGGGGTAAATACCCACCTTGTTCCTGTCACGATTTCGCACCATGCTCTACAGCGTTTACGTCGTCAATTTTGCAACAATCCAGTTTTGAAAAGTACCGCTTACCGACAAAATATCGATAATGAAAGAGGTTGAATACCACAGAGAAGTCGAGACCGTCAACACACAGAAAATGCTTTCCTTCCTAAAGCGTCGTTCATATTGCTACCAAGGGTTGATATTCTTAAAATAATGCTTCTTACATGTTCATGACAGGTCTCTTGTGCTCTATAGGCACACAAGCCTTACCTTGACTATATAGTCCTGCGGCGTAACGTCCAGAGTACTCTACGAAGTGTACATTTTACACGATCCCCTTCCCATTTAAGAAACTCAATCTAGATTCAGTATGGCGGCCATGACAAACAAATCCTCCAACTGGATTTAGCGCCTTCCATCCAGTATGCATTACTGTGTATTTGCTTTCCATTTCATTCAGCAATTAAAAAAATATAAGGGTATTATTTTAACACTTTTCTATCACTCTGCAGAAACAGGAATCTGACTATTATATCATCGATATCTCCCAAAATAATTGCGCTCGAGTTGCCAAAATTTGCATGCGCACATACTTGACATTCTAACCATGATGGAAGAAAAATATTCATAAGTTTCTTCTGCCTCATCAGTATGTTTGCACGTCAGCTTCCTATCGAATTGAGTACATGAGTGTCCTTGGTATTTCTGGGCACCTTGGAAAGGTAAAGGTGGTCGCCCGTGGGACTGACCATCTCATCTCAGTTCGTGCTACAGGTTGAGACTATGTGGAGCGCTACCTTCACATCTCCCATGTACCGTTCACGGCGCGTGTGCATCGCACAGAGTATAACTTTGCCCTTTTTTTTTTACTGTATCAAGTCTTAACAGTACGTGACACTTGCGCGTATATGTCTTTGTAACGTATTATCTGTCTATTGAACATATTTAAATAGATATGTCATACTTTACATTTACTGCTGCACACATAACAAGCTACAGCTACACATCTAAATTAACCTAAAATGGTGCTTTATCCTGCTTTTTGAGCGAATCAATAAATCCCAGTGTTAGAGATATTTATGCTGTTACTTTTAGTAGTTTTATATACCTGTTACTGTTATAACAGTTATTGAAAATAACATTTAAACCCATATTGTAGTCGTATTCGTATATAGTAGTCTAGCGCGGAAATGGCTAATTATGCCCATCCATTGCGCGTTCATAATTAATAATTGATGTTTTATTATAATATACTATAGGTTTACAGTCTAACAGTCTTAATAATTGATGTTTTAAGGTCAGTTATTTATTGGTTGCTATGGTTTCTGTCCGTCATAGGTGTCAGTCACTCTTAACTCTCTTGTCACTGTCGCATTTGATGTTGTTATCACAGTTTTGAATTTCCATGATGTAAAACTAGCCTATTATATAAATCACTGCAACACTTAATAACACTACTGAGTAAACTTTCTTGAAGGAGAGGCTGAAAGAAACTTTGGAATGTTGTAAAAAAAATACACAAGAGATTTCAGCAGCTTTCTTCTAGTAAGCCGCCATCTTGTCAACCTCCCCATATTGAAGTCACACGACAGAAATGTGCGTTTCAAATACGTCAACGGCAGTCCTCACAGTACTCGGTGCAGAGGGACTCATGAGGCCACACAATATGGCTACCGCTGAACCGTAAATTTGGCTTCATGTGACGTCATGGACGTTCCGTCTATTTTATCCTAACTATGGACCAATACATGGATTTATGATATCAATGGAATAACATTCTTAACATTAAACTTTCAATATGCTCATAACAGGTGTATTTTATTTATTTCCAGTGTTACCAGAGCCTGGAAACAGTGTCACCAACAACGATTACCTTTACCCCAGTGATACTCGAATGAAGACAGAAGTGGACCCTTTAGGAGGAGGATTCAGCGGACCAAATTCTCAGAGGTCATCTTCGGATCCTTTCTCATCTACAGTGACAACGAGATGCACCGACCCTTCCGTTCCAGCATCAGCAACGAATCCTGTAGCCAGCAACTCATACTATCATTACAGTGCATCGCCGACAACAACAGCCTTCAGTTCTCCTCCATATATAAGTAGTTTACACAGTTATCCAGGCACACACGGATATTACAATAGTGGTGGAAGTTCAAACAGTGCAATATGGAGTAATCCAATGATCCAATCTACTTTACTTTATCCCCAAGTTTATTCCAGCGTGAATCAGAGTCAAATTCACTTACATTTACACGGGGAGAGAGGTGGCAGCACTGGTATGAACGACATTAAACCTGTGGACCAGCAATATCGTGATCACCAGCCTGAAGATGTTGCAATTGTTACCAGTTCCAGTAATATAACCATTTCTGGATCGAGGGCTATTGAAGCTTCACAACCACTATTATTACAAGGACAAATGAGTACGGAACAAAGTACGGATAGATACTCAGCAGATCGTGTAGTGAGTCAATCGGATCCGTCCGTTTGGCGGCCATATTGACACACCTTTTACTACTACAAAAGCTGTTCTCATTTTTAAAACCGTTAAAAAAAATGTAGCAAGCAACCAAGTTAATTTCTTCATCCGTTCTTTTGGTTTCATTCTCGAAAGAGGGTACCTGAGCTGAAACAGTGAAATCGAATTTCAACAAATCTATAGAAAATGTATAAAGTGCATTTATTTTGTGGTTTTTTTTTTTGTCTCACAAAGTAAGGGCTGATTTTCATGAAAGTTTTCGTTGCGACCTTTATTTGCGATTTGGGTGTCTAATCAATTGAAGCACGTGTTTTATTACGTAATACGTAGAACACGCAATAAAACACGTGTTTTAATTGGCTACTCACCCAAATCGCAAACAACGCAAACTTTCATGAAAATCAGCCCTTAATGTTTCATCTTGTGTCTGTCTTCAGATACTATCTTAATTTGTAATGCAGTAATTCGCTCCAGTATGTTGTAGTATGGCTCAATGGTATTCATACGTGTTCCAATAAGATTATCAACAATCACTTTAAAAAAATGTCCCAATGTAACACGTTTTCTTCATATACATGATTATTCATGTGACTAAAGATTAATATTTCGAGGAAGGAAAAAATAACTATCTAGAAAGCCAAGTTACAAAACTTCGTGAAAAGTGTTCACTGTCTTGTCTCTACCTGTGAAAGTAAAACACAGCGTAGTAAATGTCAACAAAATTTGCATTTGGAAGAATATTTGTAACTAAAAATAACGTCCATATCTTGAACTTAATAACACACACCGGAAGCTACAATTTTTTATCACACTAAAGTGCAAAATTGAAATTATCAAGTTCACTGTATCCAGATACAAGCGGAAAACACTTAATCTCGTTTGTCCATTTCCAGTTTAGAGCAAATTGGACTAAACTTATTATGCTTGTTGTGGTTGCTTTGTCCATTTTATTTCTATAGCCTATCTTAATTCTTGCAAATAACATGAATCTAAGGGCTGATTTTCATGAAAGCTTGCGTTGCTTACGATTTGGATAAGTGGCAATTGAAACACGTTTTATTGTAAGGCAAGTGTAAAGGCAGATTTTCATTATAGCTTGCGATTTGGGTGAATAGCCAATTGAAACATGTGTTACACTTATTGTACAATAAAACACGTGTTTTAATTGGCTACTCACACAAATCGCAAGCAACGTAAGCTTTCATTCAAATCAGCCCTAACACGCGTTTCAATTGGCTATTTACCCAAATCGCAAGCTTTCATGAAAATCAGCCTTTATTTACAACATATGCTATTATATGCACAGTCCAGTAGCGGCACAAGTCAAGAATTAGGACATAAATAATAAAATGGCCTGCACAACGATAAGAAGCGTAAAAATAATCTGAAACTGGAAATTTGGCCCTTTTGGGATTAAATCGATAGTAGACAAACGAAGTTAAATATTTCCTCTGGCTGGCTTAAGATACTATTAATCTAACACTCCAGTATCGTTACGTACAGCTAAATGGCATACGCTGACAGAGATGAGGCCGGATTTTCATACAGACGTTCGCTGCCTGGTTTGCATGCGATTTGGCTGAAGAGTGTTTCACTTGTGCTTACTTAAATACGTGTTTCAATTGGCTATTCAGCCAAATTGCAAGCAAAGCACGCGGTGAGCCCATGTATGAAAAGCCGGCCTTACACTAAACTTCACTAAAAATGATGTAACTGTGTTTTGTTTCAGGAAGGCTTTGTTAGAATACCGAAACTGTTACATTAGGCCCGCTTGACACTGAAACCTTTCCGCTACGAAAAATGCTAGCATTTTTCTTTATATTCCACAAAAATAGAATTGGAATATACCATAGCACCTTGCCCTATTGTACTTTATCACGGTAGCTTTGTTCTAGCAATACGATGTATCGTAGAATAAATGTTTCCGTGTCAAGCGAACCTTAGCTTTAAAGTAAATTTTAATTTAATTCTTAGCAGTGTATGTTGTTGATTTCATGAAATATTCTGATGTGATTAATGTACTTTTTACTTTTTTTATTTCAATGATTCCAAAAAGAGTAAAAGGAAAGGAATATATATGTCTCCCATATTTGAAGTAACGCTTTTATAAAATTAAAATATTATATGCAACGAGAAAATAGATAGCGTGAAGGATTTTTTTTTAAGTTTGAAAAAAAAAAAGTATAAACAACTTCCTGCTTCCTAGTGATATTGTGGTTATTGTTTTATCTGTTAAAGATAGTATTTTCCAAAGTGTGCGCTGTGTTTTCCCTTGGTTGCTATGCTTAAAAACAAATATTGTACAAATATCAATGGAGAACCAAAAAAGAGGACAGCTGTGTACAATTTGATTCCAATATTTGCAAAAATTAACCAACAGGTTCACACATACCGTTAAATAATTGTGATCGTTTAAAAATGAAATTAATATATTTATATAATTAAAACCTACATATGCATTACCTAACCAAATAGCACTAAATTCAGGTGCTAGCTTTTTCTGGTGCAAGGACATAAAAAAAGACTTAGTTCTAAGAACTTAGGAAGTTCTGTCTTGAAGCATTGACCAACAGATATTTTATTATTATTTTTTTTAAGTCAATTTCTCCGCTGCAGGAAAAGAAACAATGTTCCACAAACTTTTATAAGTTTACTAAGCCAAAAAAGCACATAACTATTTTTCTGGAATCATGGATTTAGATACTATGGATCGACTGGCCCAATTACAATTAAGCTGGGTCAACTTGAAGCCGGTCTCCGATTAATCTTGTCTGGTGAGTTCGGATTTACTTGCGTCTTATTGGTTGGCTTATGCCTGGGTGTGTGGAATCAAAGAATGGATGTAGATCTAGCTAAGGAAGAGAGGAGGAAGATTGTAACATTTTAAATAAGGTATTGTGCGGAACGTGATGTTCAGTTGTCGTTTTAATCTATTTCACCTTCGAGGTGATCATGGCTTGCGCTGGCTTCAATTTCGGGTCACTAGAAGTAGATTCGTCTCCCGTATCGAGATCCATGTGCTGGAATAATACCATGATCTAAATACAGGAGACGGATCTACTTCTAGCGACACGAAATTGAAGCCAGCACAAGCCATGAGTACCTGGCAGGTGTAATTGATTAAAAAAAACAATAACTGAACATCACGTTGCGTAAAATACCTTATTTAAAATATTCCAATCTTCGACCTCTCTTCCAATCTTCATCCATTCTTTGTTTCCACACACCCAGGCATAGGCCAACCAATAAGACGCAAGTAAATCCCAAATCACCTTGATTAATCGAAAATCGGCGTCAAGTTGACCCAGCTTAATTGTATTGGACCAGTCAATCCGTCTGCCGTATTTACATCCATGAGTGATATCCAGCAGAGAATGTCTGAATACATCAAACCCAAATCTACCTGGAAGGACCATGTTATTTTCTTTAAAAAATTGAGTCCTGACTTATAGAATAGACTAGCTGTGTCTGGTTGCACATTAATCTTTCTACAAGATTGGTTCGTATGATAATTCTGTGTGTTGTAATTGTGGAGCTCCTAAATGATCATCATAAGCCTGACCAGATAGGAGCAGCTCCAAGGAAGCCTCAGTAGTCCTCCCAGGTAGGTTTGTGTTCAATAGGATACAGCTTTGAAATTAGAATGTTGAAAAAGTCGATAAGTTGTGCAACTTATGTTGTTTATCTGTTTCCATGTTTCAGTAGAAAACTAAAATGTTGGGACAGTACCATTTGAACAAGAAAAGCATCAATTTGTAAGATTTTTCCAAGAAAATATTTGTAGGTTAGTTGGTACAAAATCGTTGTAATACGATTAGAGTTTATCCTTCTGAAGGAAGATTTCTTTTTAAAATGATGAAGGTTTATACAGGAATACGGCATTTTGAAGATTTAATAAACGAACAAGATAATACTTCTAAATTTCTAGAAATTTCTAAATTTCATTTAAAGTTTTTGGTACAAGAAATTGAAAGGAAAAGATTATTTAACTTCACTTAAATTCAAAGTGATAATGTGGATTGCCCTGAACTAAATATTGTGCTCTAAAACATGAACATAATAATGGGTGAAGTGAATAAAAACGAGTAAATGCTTATACTTGCCTATTTTAAAGTAAATACTTGGGATTAAGTGAAGAAAAAGATAGTACCGTATACTTTCCATGGGGAGTAAATATTTGTGCTTTGAAAGTTTGCTTCTGTGTAAGTAAATGCATTTACTTAAATAAGAGTGGATAAAAATAACTTGCAAGTAAACTCTCAATTCACGAAAGAAGAAGTAAAAGCAAATTTTATTCATCTCAGGCGACAGAATACTTTACTCGCGAGTAAACACTTTCGAGTATTCGCTTCTTTTTATTCACTTTACCAAATTTCTTCAAGTACGGAGGAAAAAAAGAAATATCAGTTCGTATGTTTTATTATGAAGTTTGCTACTGTGGTAAGCTGTTGAAAAAAATGTAGGCCTACTAAAACTTCCAGACAAACAAATTACCTTTCGTTATCTATTTTGTTACAACATTATTCTGACCTCAGACACTAAGATCCGCTTGCCACGGAAGTATTATGCCACGATTAATCGTAGTGTTAGCACAAAGGTTACCGTGTCGAAGTACAATAGGGCAAGATGTTATGGTATATTCCATACGTCCCGCTTGGCACGAAAGCATTTATATACTACCATCATGGATCTCGATACGGGAGACGGATCTACTTCTAGTGACCCGAAATTGAAGCCAGCACAAGCCATGAACACCTGGAAGGTTAAATTGATTAAAAAACGACTGAACATCACGTTCCGTACAATGCCCTATTTAAAATATTCCATCTCCCTCCTCTCTTCCTTAGCTAGATCTTTATCCATTCTTTGCTTCCACATACCTAAGGTATAGGCCAACTAATAAGACGCAAGTAAATCCCAATTCACCAGGCAAGATTAATTGAAAACCGGCGTCGATCCGTCTCCCGTATCTAAATCCATGTACTACGATAAATCTTAGCAATAGCGTGTGAAAGCAAGAATGCTACAATAGAGCAAAATGCTATGGTATAAAACCATAACATTTTTGCTTTTACTGCTACTAGCGCTAAGATTTATGTTTCTGTGTCAAACAGGCATAACGGTTTTGATAGAATATATCCTAAGAAAACAAAAAAATGCTACGATTTATCGTAACATAAATGCTTCTGTGTCAAGGGGGTCTAACATTCAATAAGCCACTGAATTAAGAAAAGGCAATTTCTTAATATTATTCCCGTCATTTTCTTAATATTACAACTATATCTGTCATTATAGAAATCTTAAGCGTAAGGAAGGAAGAATATTACAAGTTAAATATTTCTGGGTTCAAACCCTTTCAATAGAAATAAAAGGTGCAAATAATACGTTCATGTAATCTCGATAACGAATGCAAGGAAAGTTTCCAAAAACTTTGTATAAGCGCTATTTGTCTCAGTTTGTATGTACTAAAAGAGTTCTCTTTATAGAAAAGCATTTAAATAATAATAATAATAAACTTAAAAAGTGTAAATAATGCAAATTATTGTGTTAGAAAGACTAATGTCCAGTATATATGTATTATTTTTGTATGAATTAGCTCACATGTTATAACTACAAAAATCAACAAAACGTTTTTACAAATAAAATTATGAACTGTTTACAGTTTATAAAAAAAAAACTCACGAAACTTTTTTTTAAAGAAAAAGATTTTAAAAAAGTGTAACAGCATACGCTGGAGAGTGGACCAATCCGAAATAAGTGCAAAAATTTGAAAGAAAATTTTATTCCATGACATGTACAGAAAAGTTACTATTTAATCGCCAATGGGTACGTGTGTGTGTGTGTGTGTGTGTTTGCAAGTGAGTATGAATATTTAGTGTTTTTTTTTATTAGTTTTCAGTGATCTTTTTGTGGACATATAGTGCAAAAAATATATAAAAGATGCTAAGCATCAAATCGTCCATGTGCATAAAAAACATTGCTATTGAACTATGACTAAAATGTTTGGACTTGACCTGGTGAAGTTAAGGAAACTTATTGTGTTGTTGAGCGTATTTGTTTTACCCTGTAATTTATATTGATACTACTGTGATAGCGTTTTGTTTTTCATTTCCAATGAAGAGAAAGAACAAAAAATCAATGTTAATTTTACTATAAAATTTCCCAAGCAGATAAAGACCCAGTATTATATATGATGTATAATAAATATATTATACCATGACATCTGTTTTGTTTTTATTTCATAGAAACGATTATAAACATCATCCCTGGTTGATGCTGAAAGCTCTAAAGAAAAGTCCATCGATTTCTAAAGCTTGTTTCAGTTGGGAATGCATTTGTTGTGAGGGCTCTAGTATAATCAAAACATTCATGTTTACAGAGACAACTCGCTGTCGGTAGCAGTGTTTCCAATTCAGAATATGATCCGAACACTATATAAGAAGGCCTTTATGAAAAAAGTGTAAGGGTAGGACGAGATAGCTTTTAGTTGATTTTCGATTAAAGGAAGGAATGTGCAAGAGATTATTTTTCGTATTTTAATGGAAGATGCATGACGCAACGTACGTCAGGCATTGCAGGGTGCTCACAAGCTGGAAAAGTCAGGAATTTCAAGATTTGTTAGGAAAATGATTATGTATGAGGTCAAAAGTCAGGAAAAAGAACAAAATCTACCGCTGCATCAGGAAACTTTCCCTCAGGGACTCTTGTCTTGTGAGCACATGATTGACGACCACGGGGGTCCCTGAGCTAAGTCTGGCATTGCTTCCATAAGTACACTCATGTCACTTGACCTTAATGGTGCTGAAAACTTGCTTCCTGTAGATAAAGTTGATGTCGGCTTCCAGACCCAGAAATTCCTAAAGGAAGTACACGCAACCGAACTTGAATTGTTGCAATTCCGAAAGGAATGCCAGACATTTTTGAGAACCATGGTTGAGAAGTTAAAAGAAAGAAGCAACTTGAGATATAAGGTAGTCAGAGTATCGTTTGCCTTCCCCCTCTGACGGGCTCAGGCGTATTTAGGTACTGGGAAAGGATGTAGTCATTGATAATACAAGTAGGTTTCAGATAGTTTGCTTTCATTCTAGAAAGATGTTGTACAAAATAAAACTTGCGCCATTCTACTCACCGGACTGTATGAAAGGACTCGTGTATGCGTATGTCTTGACAGTCAACTCCTATGACTGCCCTGGAAGAGTGTAGGTACTATAGCTATATCACTCTTCTTCTGTGTTGTTGGTAAAAGTTCTCTTCTATATATTGAATCTAACTTTCCCCTTCTAGGGAGCTGAGGAGCCTAAACCACTGTGTGGGTCAGCATTTCTCCTGGGGAGTTGAGGTTCCTGTTTTCCATTCATACAGCCCGGAAAAGTTTCTGCGCTATTAACATAAATATTGACTGACACTTCATTATTTCTTGTACATAACAAGTTACGTATGTTTGTTTTTATCAACTTGTTCATGAGTAAGCAGTGTCTTATAAGCATTGTTTGTTTGTTACAATTTTGTAATGTTTGTTTGCTCAATTCTGGTTCTGCTGATCTTTTATGAGACCCTCTGTGATCCCGAGACATAGTCCTGGGATCGATAGGTATCCCTTACAGTATTGTCTTTCCTGGATCCTTCTGTAATTTTAAACCAATCACAGGTTGGTTGCACAAGGTTCAAATGCCTCCTTCACCGTTTGTTTGCAGCTAACAGAGTACCAAAGGACCTCGCAGAAAATGCAAAAAGAGAGTACTCACTACTGTGTAAAGATGCCAGAAAATCCTTTTCACAAAGCTTTGAAAAAGTATCTCGAAGACAAGCAAGGAATTGCCAGGCTCGATGATTTCTATGCTTCCCTTCTTTCAAACAACCAAAAATACTCATCACTGTGGAAAGAGGTTAAGTTGAGTTTGATATTTTCCCACGGAAATGCTACAGTTGACGGTGGTTTCTTAATCAACAAGTCTTCTCTTCAATGTGAACAAACATACAATAATAGCACTGAGGTATGATTCTGTTATCAATTGCAAAGGAATCCATAGTATCGTCATCACATAGAAAATGCTCACATATGCAAGATCTGCTCGCAGGCGATATAAAGATTATCTGGAAACAGCGTAATACTAAGAAAATAGAAGGGAATAATTCTGACAAAAAAGGAAGGCCATGAATGAAATAAAGAAACTGGAAGATGAGCAGTGATGTAATGGAGGGTATATCACCGTAGTATACCCACCTAAAATCTAAAATAAACGCAGGTATATGGGATAGCAAGCGAAAGGTTTCGTTACAACGGGGGAAGCGTATACCCACCTAAAAATTTAGCATTACATCCGTGAATATGAGCAAATGAAGTTTAGAGGAAAATCTGAAACGAAGCAGGACGAACTTTCTTAGAAAATCTAACTTTTGCGAAGTTGCAAAATTAATATCTGTGGACATTGTTGAAACTTCTGTTTTCGTTCTGGTGATATTGTTTAATTATTGTAATAATCAAATATTCATTATTTATATTCATAGAATTAATTCATATAAATATGTTGTAGTTGCTAGCATTTTCTTTGGCTTGCCCTAACAAAACATGTTCATGTTGAAAAAATATAAATTTGGGTTATTTTAATCTGTACCTCTGCAAAATATTTTGGTAAATCTTTGTTCCTGTAATTTTATTGTATTTTGAATTGCAAAGAAGTAATAAAATCATAAAATTTGCTACTTAAGTGATAGTTGGACAGCTATGGGACTGGTGGAGTCTTGGATGTTAAAGAAAACAAAATATTTGGCAAAAGTATGAAATTAGATAGTCTGAGAGTTAGGATTTTTTTTTTATCTGGTCAGGAAAAGTCAGGAAATTTAAGTTCACAAATTTTGTGGGCAGCCTGCATTGGTCTCATTGGTCTTGGAAGGGTAGTGAGAAGTCTATATCTAACGTAACATATTGTGTCGCGTATTGTCCATTGTCATTCTTTTAAGGTAATTACACGATGTTTCCAAAGGTTAGCATGTCGAACTAGTAAGCGAACTATGACGAGTTCGAATCCCGTTCACGCCAATTGAGGAGAGAAACACAAAGTATAATCACAAAAGAGCTGTCGTAGCTCAATGGTAGAGCGTTGACTTATCTTTCGGGAGGTAGTAGGTTCAATCCCAGCGGTCGACCATGCTGACTGAGGTCTGTCCAGTTTTTTCCTCAGTCACACCAGGCAAATGATGGGATGGCACCTTCAACTTAGGCCCTGGCTGATATATTCCTTTATTATTTTCCCTTCCCTTCCCCAGCCTGAGTCTTAGATACCTGAATGCCATAAATTAAATCAATTCAATTGAACAAAGAATAATATACTCAAATTTAGAGGATGAGGAAGTAATATTCACTTCCGAAACGGTGCAATCTCCTTAATACAAAGACAATGAGAACTCGGAGTGGCCGAGAGGTTAGCACGCTCGCTTTTTATGGTCGCATGGTTACGAAAGACTCCCAAGCATCACAAGAGCTACATATTGTCCTTAGAGATTTCATCGGGGCACGAATTGAGTCGATTTATGGATTTTAGGCATCTCAGGCTCAGAACGTCATCGGGACAAAATCTATATAAACAGTGATACTCTCACACCAAATCAGTTGACTCGTAGGTAGGTACGCGGGTTCGAAACTTGCGGTCGATCATCCTCACTGAGTTTTTCCAAGGTTTCTCTCAGTTTCACCAGGCGAATGACAGGATAGAACCTTAAGGACTTGGCCACCCCTTCTAATTCTCCCCTATCTCTATCACAGCCAGAGTCAGAGATGACTAACAGTAATAAGTAAATTGATTATAATGACTAATATCCCAATAATCTTTGTTATTATTTTGCCAACGCTAGCGTGAATATATGCGTAGGATAAAACACTGACATTACATTCTGATGAACTCAATTAATCGGAATACTGACCCTTATTAACGTGAGCATTATACCCAGACCACCACAAGGTGGGGGAGATGTTGTTGGAAGGTAGGCGGTCGGGTTCTAGTTTGTAGGTAATATTCCGGCATTTGTCTGGTGTGACAGGGGAAAACCCTTGAAAAGTCAGAATGGGAGGCTGCTGAGATCGTTCCCTGGACCTTCCGATTGCTAAACCGACTCTTAACTAACTGAGCTACGGTTGCTCGGTACAACCTACACTACAGTAGTTCGTTAATGATAATGAATAATTAATATTAAAAAAGGATTTTAAGTTCTTCGTTACTGCACTGAATATAAACGAATTTCACGCATATTTACGTATTTCTGTTCGCTTAACTACATACAAACACGCAAGATCCTAGCACTCCGACGCTGCGTGTTTAGGCCCGCCAGCTAAGAAGCCCTGATCAGGGATTCTGCCAGACACCCTAATGGGGGATGTCACCCCTCGCAATAGAAAATCAGTTTAAATCCTTCAAAATTCTACTTGCTCCTCCTAACTTTGTTTGGACTTTACTTTGCCCCATAGCTAAAAATCATGGCAGAATCCCTGGGATTGAAGTACTCAATACGTCCTCTTCCCGAAAGGAAATACGTTGGTGGAATAGAGAGTATTGAAACTATTATGGATGAGAAAATAAGTAATGTTAAGACGAAGTTACAAGCTGATTTGAAAGCTCGGGTGGATACTATCCAGTTTATAACGGATAAAATCAGTAGTATTCATGCGGGTGTTAAGGATATTCGTTCTGGAATAAATCAAAAGAAAGCTGATATAAAAAGACTGGACTTCAAAATCTTTTCAGATACTCGTCCCGAATTTTTTTTAATGGTCAAAATCGATAGAAACCGAGCAAAACTCCACTCACACTCTCCCAATTTTTACTTTATACTACCCCAAACTGAAAATTCTAGCGGAATCCCTGGTTAACCCGAACCAGAGAATAACTGACTTCGTGTTTTTCCACCAACTGTTTACATTTAACAAAGAAATCAAAAGGCAACCCTAGCTATACCACTACCGTATACCCACTTTTTCAGTTCGTTGTCATTTTGCGTGGTGCGTCTATTTCCTCTCCTCGTTTTCTTTAATCTCCGAAGCAATCGACCGCGAAAGGGGAGCATTCACAGTTCGTGAAAACAGATACATCAATACTCTTTTCACAATTAGTTTCTCAACACTTTGGCCAAAACAGTTACCATAATGTTTGTATTCCCTTTCAAATTCTTCTTCTTATTATTATTATTATTGTTATAGTTGTTGTTATCCGTCCGTAGCTGGGCGATTAAGCAGGAGAATAGCAAAGCGCTTCAGGTATTGTTTTCACACGAAACTTCTTCAGTTAGCACCACTTCATTCACCATTCCATTCGACTGGCGTGTCTGTTGTCTGTGTCCGTGTTTGTTGATATGTTAGTTCACGATTTGACCACCTGCACTCGGAACTGAAAAGAGCTATACGTAACTATACTGGAATGATGGGGTAGTGTCGAAAGATAGACGCCAGAGTAAACATTTAACCTCGATCGTCCAATTCTGGTCTAAACCAATGTGGACCAAATTTTCATTTCTAACTCAGTTTTTGCATTTGTTATTGCTGTGGAACCGTTTAATGATTTATGTCTTAATTTTTTAGTTGTGGAAGCAGAACTGTGTGCTTTACAAAACTATGTAAATAGTACATGCTATGCTATCTGTAAATAGTAAAACGTCTTTTTTTTTTTTGCAAGAAGTAAGACAAATAAAAAAAACTGGACGCACAGCGATGGCAAATGTAACAAAGAAAAATGAACTAAAAAAGTAAAAAAATAATAAATTTATAAATCGGAAAATAAAAGCGTGGGTGCTCTTAGATATGATTTTATGACAAGGTAAGGTAGAGCATCCACGCTTTTATCTTCCTATTCATAAATTTATTATTTTTTACTTTTAGTACATTTTTCTTTGCTTAAAAAAGCGTGGTTTATATATAAAAAAAACATTTTTTAATTATTTTTTTTATATTAAGAGCTTCGCACACCCGAATCCTTAAATGTTCTGCAACCAGTCAAAACCCAACATTGTTACAGGCTAGTATTTATTTTAGGATAAAAAAGTCCATATTAAATAATTATTTTTTAAATTAATTACAGTTAACTGGATTATTCTGTCGTATATCTAATGATTGAATATTGTATTGACATCGGAAGCAAACAAGTTTACAAATTTTTAAAGAAATCGGATGATGAAAAGTGAGTTAAAAATGAATTACAAAATTTGTACCAGAGCTGAAACATGATTACAGAGTAAGTTAATAAATAACGTTTTCTTATACTGTCGTAACCTACTCGTGATGGTACACCTTTATATAAAAGTTCCTTTCTCCAGCTCGAACCGTCTGGAAAATGTTTTTTTTGGGTGGCCATTTTGACTCCAAGTTGGCGACTTTTTCCAAATATTGTAATATTTTCCTAAATTACTCTTGATAATACATCTTCATGCCAAATTTTGTATCTCTAGTTGAAACGGTGTGGAATATGGAATTTTAGGTCCGCCATTTTGGATCCAAGGTGGCGTCTTTGGAGATATTTGATAATATTTTCGTAACCTAATAGTGATAATGTGCCTTCATGACAAATTTAATCTCTCTAGCCCCAGCGGTTTAGGCTGTGTATTCTATACAACAATGGATTTGGCGGCCATTTTGGATCCACAAACATTTTCAACGTTTGTTATATTCTTCTAAACTACTAGTGGCCTTGTATCTTCATACCAAATTTCGTACGTCTAGCTCAAACAGTGTGGAAAATGGATTTTGGAGTCCGCCATTTTGAATTCAAGATGGCGATATATGAATAAGTTAATATTGCATTGTCATTCAGTTCTGAGCTATGTTTAAGGTTTCAAGTCTCTAGCTCATCGGGAAGTTGGTTTAAAATCGATTGTAAAATTTGTACGGAACAAACAGACAAGAAAGCGAGTTAATAAAAACGTGGTAATAAAGAGCTGAGTTTGAGCGGAAAATTTAGTCCATATTGGTTGGTTTAGACTGGAAGTGGACGATTGAGATTAACTGTCCGTTCCGCTCCCTGGATTCATACAATTTTTGATGGCACCGATCATTCCAGTATTGTTTTTAGCTAAAGATCGTTGAAGTCATAGATAACAAAATAGTACAGATGGTGAAACCTATCTTAGCATAGATTTTTATGTCTTGTCCTACCACCTGGTGTTTGCATATCAAAACTCCGTTGAGAAACGGGGAAATCTCAATTCTCGTTATTTTTAAATTCCTTCTTTTCCGTCTTATTTTGTGAACAACAATTACTCAGGAAATAGCTCGATCTATGCATGATTTTTTATGTAGGCTGCAATTGTATACTGCACATTTTTCATCAAAAAGTAGCCTACAAAGCATAGAATGTAGGAACATATTTTATAAAAGACTGTTAGATTGTATGCTAACTAATACGTTTGGAGAGAGAGAGAGGGAGTAATGGTGGTGATATGGAAGCGGAAGAAAGATGGAGAGGAAGAGGAAATCTTCAAAGATCTGCAGTTCACCACAAGGATGATGAATTATATTCAACGTTCCGATACCTTTTACGCGTATAAGATATATTCCTAGGCTATCGTAACTGTTTAAACCGAAATAAGATCGTCAAACAAGTGATAATGCACACAATAAAAGAGAATGTAAAATACAACCGAACAATTCAATTGCACTGATCGAGTGTCGGCCAATTGCATAAGATATCTTATAAACTTTCAAAGTGATTTATAACACTAAAGTACGAATACAATCTGATAAGTCGATATTGAACTTAGGGGAGACTGGGGTATTCGCGAACACTGGGGTAATGCCGAACACCCAAGTTTACGCCCAAGGAAAATTGTTAGAAAACATACGATTTTGCTGCAGGCTAGCGGAGAGACCTGGAAAAGTGTAGCATAAATTTGGTGACAGTCAGTTGAGTGGATTACCAGGAAGAAGACGTTTTGTTGTTTTTGTCGATTCGCTTTTAACGTTAATTCAACAATTTGGGCAAGGTAAGTTGGCTCTTATCTTATCTATAATGTTACAGATAAAGCTATATATTCCCCTATATTTGAGCATTAGTTCTTTGTAATCTTACCAGCCTGTATGCAATCAACAATTAGTTTAACAATAAAATGGCGTCTCATGGGGAAATGCCAGACAGAATGTTTGCCATTACCCCGGAGTGTTCGGGATTGTGAAATAAATTAATGGTGTGAAATAAATTATATTTTTTTAAATAGTTTTTTTATTGAAAAGTAAGTAATAAGTTAATGAAATTGGTTTGGGAAATAGATCATGTCTTGGTAAGAAGCGTTATTAGCTTTATTATTACTCAAACCATGTAACATTTTAGCGCAAAAGGGCCAATATAGTTTGGTATATTTATTATTTTAGGCCATTAGTAGCCTACTTCATTATTCTATAGTCAGTAACCCTATTTTAGATGTCTGATCCTTCATCATAGGCTGCTATAAGGAGTTTCTTCTTGTAGATGAAGGATGAGTGGGTGAATATGCATGCATGTACATAACTGAATATATTTCTAACGAAATTATCCTTAGCTCTATTCTAGCTTAGCCTAGATCTAGGCTTACACGATATCCTTTATATAGTCCTACCTATTCCTTTATTTCAGTTTCTTAATTTTGGATTTTGATAATTCTATTGACTCAAAGACGAAAGTCACTAATCACTGCATGCTTGCTCTACTGGCTGACTTACCCCGTCTGACTTAGCTACGAGACTGAGCAGGGATCTGCCTTAAAGTGGAACACACAGACAGTAAATTCAAAATTGGCTAGCAGTTAGCCAATTTTGTTCAGCCTATTAAGCGCATTTTAACATTGGACTAATAAAGAATACATTTCGCTTCTTTAGTAAAGGAAAGTTTAAAGTAAACAGTATTTTCGGGATTACCCCGACCACTGGGGCAATCCCGAACATAGGTACATTTTTAAAAAATCTCACTGATTTGTTGAAAAATGTTACTTTTGACTTTCCTCTGCACTTTAGTAAACAGGAAAAACTCCGAGCTTTGTGTATACAGGAAATCTTAATTTTATTTCCAGAAACAAAAGAGTTATTTATGGTCAAAGCTTAAGTGTTCGTGAATACCCCGGTCTCCCCTACTTGTTTGTATTACTGAATTTATTATTCCTAAAAAAAAAAAATAGATTTCCTTGATTCTCTTCGGCAAAAAAAAAAAACACCTCGTTACTGAAAACGAATACAAGGAAAGGTGTATACTGCAGTACATACAACGTTATATTCAATAGTTTTCCGTTCACAATTTGTTTCTGTAATGAACGCCTTCGTTTATTACAGATTTACTGCATTTTGATATCCTGATTTCGTTACTCCACTACGCCAACATAATGCATAAAATGCAAAACTCCACTACGTGGAGGATGCAATTAAAATAAATAATATAAAACATAGGAAAATAAACATATTACGAGATGCATATATATTCAAGAAGTTATATATTTCAAGTTTGATTTCTTCACTTTACCGAGTACGCCTGATTATATTATGTATCATATACGAACATATAAGTCAATCATTGTTCCAAATTTTACAAGGCTTCCCACGTCACAAATTCTGAGAAAAATAGCTTTAGTCGTCCTTAAAGGATGTAAAATTAAATATTATCAAGAACCTAACCAAATAATAGTTAATATAATGGAAAGTACGGAATTTCTTTAGATCGAAAATATATTAAACTGTTCAAATAATAATTTATAATATGACAGACTGTCACTAAATGCAGAGAAATTACGCAAAACAACAACTTCTTTATAGCGTAAAATGACTTTCTACATATCAGTCTCGTTATTTGTTGACTGTACCTGTCTTGTATGATGAAGAATGACGCGAGATGCACAGAAAATGTTGTTTCAACCGTTTCCGCCGATTATATATCAAGATATTTACCTTTGAAAATTTCAAGAAAATCGGAAACTTTCCTTGTGAGTTTTGAGCATTAAAAAGTTACAAAAATATTTTTTTGTCTAAAAGTAGTTTTTCTTGCGTAATTCTTATTAATATACTCCTAAGAGGTTTCTCACTCAATATCGGTGTAACCACTTTTAGGGGACTGTCATCACCTGCCGCTACTTGCATAAAATACAAGTTCATCACTGAAATATTTATCCAGCCTGAAGAAGACTAAACTGAAGAGAACAAAAATTGTGTACAATGTTGTTGTTTAATTTATGTCACGTGCATTTTGTCGTATCTTGCACCAGTTTCGAGTAAATGTCGACAAGTATCTTCAAGACGACGAATTGACGACATATTCCAATATGGCGGCCAATGGCGCGAAGATCAGCATAGATTTTTAGTATGTTAAATTAGGAGGTACATGAACTGGAACCAAGAAATATTTTTGTTTGAATTAATTTCAGCAAAGGCCTTGTTTTTACTTACCTCGACTAGAATAGTATGGTAAAACCATAGAGTAAGGACTATAATAGACGTAGCGTGATGTTGTTTTCTTAGCGAAGGGAGTGAAGTCAAGAGACGGAAGGTACAAGGTACTTTCACCACATTGACTAACCGCATATTTAGAGGCCCTCTATGCCGAGTATGGCCTTCTCATTCTTTCTTACGGGAAGAGAAACGTATTAATGAGAAGCGCGCATGCCAGATGAAACCTCGAAAATAGCTATCGTTGTTCGAAAAGACAGCTGTTTTGCAGAGAATTCACAATTCTAAAATGCTTGAAAATGTTCCAATGTGTTGTGTTGTACATTATAGTCACACTACAGAAATGTGCGTTTCACAAAGGTCACCGGCTGACCCAAAGTACTCGGTATAGAGGGACTCTAATGGGGCCTTACAATATGGCTGCCGCTGAACCGTAAACCTGGTTTCATGTGACATTCTATTCTATACCTAACTCTAAGGGTACAACCAAAATTTCTAAAAAGACGAAACAACGTTATGATAGAAAATACTGGAAGGCGGTAGCTGTAGTATTAATCCTGTGGCCCACTCTCGCGCAGGCGCATTACTGCATGAACCATAAAGAACACTGACAAGCCACTTCTTGGGAAGTACTGGCTTAGCCTAATGATTAATGTATCGGAAAGCTGATGCGAAGACTTCAATCCCTGGTGTAGTTATGTTTATATGTTTTTAGAAGAAAATAACTTTTTTAATATATTTTTATGTATTATACGCATTTGGAAACTTAATAAAATTAGTGACCATTGGCTAGTTTAGTTTAGTTTTTTTTTATTGCACACGCATGTGTCATACCCGAGTTAACGGGATTAATACTGCGGCTACCGCCTAATGAACTATTTTAATGGAGGCATTCAACGCAGTAAGCGTTCTACGAGCACTGAGCGCGTTAGAGCCCGAAATCTTTCGAATAACAAAAAAAACAGAGTGAGATTTCGTGCTCGGTGGCATTCGACGGACAATTTGCTGAGCAGCTCAAAGAACGCTCAGTGCGTCGAATGCGCCCTATGTTGTCAGTTTGTGATAACTATTCCACGATCGCTTTCCTACAGAGAATTAGGAATAAAATAGAGAATACATTCACGACGTCACATGAAGCCAAATTTACGGCTCAGCGGCAGACATAATGTATTGCCCCAGTAGAGTTCCTCTATATCGAGTACTTTGGGTCAGCCGGTGACCTTTTTGAAACGCACATTTCTGTCGTGTGACTATTAATAACTTTATCTTTCCAGAAGAAAGAATGAGAAGGCAATACTCGGTATAGAGGGCCTCTAAATATGTTGCCATTCAATGTGGTGGTAGTGTCTTGTCCCTTCCTTTTATCCTTTACTCCCATGGGCAGGGTTGCAAGAAAATACTTAAGTGTAAAATTTGATTTTAGTCAGCCCATCGATCTCTACATAATACTGTAGTGACTACTTAGTGTTAAAGGTAGACGCCAGAGCAAACGTTTAAACTTGTTTATCCACTTCCAGTCTAATCCAATGTGGACCAAAATGTCATTTCTAACTCAGTTTTATATATATATGTTTATCGCTGTGCGGCCCGTTTTTTTATTTAAGTAGTCACTCCAGTATTATGTAGAGTTCAATGGTCTGCATAAGAAAGATTTTTTTGCAACCCAGCCCTGGCCCATAAAACAGCCTCACTCTGTCTCTATTCTAACCTAACTTTATGCTTTTCTTATATCGGTATAATAGAATGCAATTTGAAAATTGATTGTAGTATAGTATGTTGATCGTTGAAGCTAGAGAGGCTTCTAGAATATAGTATTATGTAAGTCAAAATGGAAGAACAAAACCAACGACGGCTGAATAATATTTGTTATTATTATGAAACAAACCTCAGGCTATTTCAAAAAAGAATGGTTCAAGATGAGTGCGTAATTGAATACACATTTCAAGCAGCACAATCACGGTGTTCCACATAGGGCTGCCATCTTGGTGTACGTGGGAATTGTTTTACCCGTGTTGTATCTCAGAAGTGGATTTTTCAACTTCTGTTTTCAAGTATTTTTTTTTTCTTCCTAGTTATTTCACGGTTACGTAGCGTCTGGCAAATATTCCGTTTTCTTCAAATATTTGGATGTAATTTCTTCAGAAAAGTTAATTATATAAAGCTATATTGCCAGGGGAGGGTTAGAAAAGTAGAAAGCGCTTGAGGTAGAGGAAAACGCGGTGCATTGTTTGTTAAATCTACTCCAGTGCAGCTCTTTCATTAACATGTTATGGACGTTTCATCGCTGACAACGGGAGTCGATATCAGGAATCCGTAAGAGTGTCAGCGATGTTGGTTGGGTTGATTTGCTCACTTGGTCGTACTGCCTGCAGCCCCTTCTAAGATATTTTTGGTGCCCAAAAACAACAACGAGAGGGGAAAGAGATAAGAGCTCTGTAGTTCGCAAATCTGACGGGGTTCCAGATGAACTTGTGGTCCTATACTAGTGTTCATTGCGTACACAATTGTATGTTGCAGGAACGTTCATAATGTGACACAAGATCTCTGAAGAAAGCAATGTTTAATTAATGAATGTGATGTCAAAGAAAAAAATGACTAAAAAGAGCTTGAGAACAGTATGAACATATTAGTAATGTGATATGGGAGCAATGAGAATTGCTGTAATTCCGAGCAATGAGAATTAACATGAACGGAAAGGCAAATAACTTTTAAATGTCTATCTATAGCTTAGTCAAAATATCCTCGCTTTTTTGATCTGCATAAAAACACACACCTGCTTTTTTTTTTTTTTTGCAAAGCACTCAAGTCTTACTTGTATTGTAAAGATTAAACAATGTAGCTAATAGACAGACAGTTCTTATTGAAATATTTAAGTAATATAGCAGTTGAGTGTTTTTCCAAAGACTTTTGGTACCCGAAGCTCTCTTTACGGGTGACACCAATTCTACTTTTGATACATATAATCCATTGAATTACGAGGAATATATCAATAACGGTGATGGTAGGTAGGGCAGGCAAGACACGAGATATAACCCAAAAGCCTCATTCCCCTCTAGCGGAAATAACTCATACTAGATATATTTGGGCAATCTAATCTTTTGGCATTATTCTACATTCAATAATACCTTTTAATTGATGTACAACATGTCGAGGGTTAAGTGGTGTTACTTCCCTACTTCTCCTTGTAAGGGCTGATTTTCATGAAAGCTTGCGATTTCGGTGAGTAGCCAATTGAAACACGTGTTTTATTGTAAGGTAAGTGTAACACATGTTTCAATTGGCTATTCACCCAAATTGCAAGCAACGCAAGCTTACATGAAATTCAACCCTAAACCATATTTTTGTCCTTGCGATTTGTCCATGTTGACGAAGACTGTCTCAAGACTGCGACAATCTTCAAACGTTTCTTGTCATTCCGAATTTTGAAGAATAAAATGGAAAAAAGAAATACTGTATATACAAATTATTATTTAATACACAAACTACTTTATATGTTAGCACAATGCATTACAATAGGCTCAAAACAGCATACATATCTTAAGAAAGCAGAAACGATTGGTATATGTCTCAGGGCTCCTTTCCTTGTAAGCTTGCGTTGCTTGCTTTGCGTGCGATTTGGGTGAATAGCCAATTGAAACACGTGGTACACCACGTATAAAACTACACAACGTATTTCAACTGGCTATTCACCCAAATCGCAAGCAAAGCACGCAACGCAAGATTTCATGAAAAACAGCCCTCATTCATCATTCTTCAAAGAGTTTCCAGCGACTGAAAGATATATTATGTTCTTTGTATGCATATACATTTTCATATTCATCGTGGGTTCAAATATGTACCCATTCAGCATGATATATTACTGGTTTAGTATTTCCAAAACATTATCTAATCTGCAAATTAAATGAAAAAGGATTTTGTGATATTTTTATTATATCTGAAACACTTGTTTAAAAGAAACAATTTAAAAATATTTTCTTTTAAATTGTGACGAACCAGGTTGTTCCATCAATGTTATGAAAACATTTTCATGGTTATATGTTAAAAATCAATCAAATATTCATAATAGAAATACTTGTCAAAATACGAAAATATTTTCTGAATCTTATATTACGGTATATCCAAAGCAGACCTATACTCTTAAAATATTTCACGGTTACTTTTAAAACATGTCTCATATTTGCTACATATTTTAAAAACCTTTCTTAATATTCTAGAAGAATAGTCTTGTATCTTCATCAAATAATATTAGTGTCTTTAGTGAATGTTCTGCAGAGATCTCCGTACGTGCCTGCTTTAAGTATTTTATATTTGTATTAGTCAACACAAGATTGACTTTTAAAATATTGCTTTGAAGTATTTTAACAATGTTTTGACTATGTTCATGGTGTGTTGGTAGTATCTTCTAAAAAAATCGATTTTCCTTGTAGTTATGATCTCTAAACACTAGATACATTACATTGCTTATATTCTATCGCTTCAATGTGCTTTGGAAGAAAATATATACACATGTTTACCGACATTTAAAATCTCTCTTTTCATAAACATATGTATAACAACATTTGGCCATTTCGAGACTTATCAGTACAGAAAATGTGTGTATGATCATAAAAACAATGTTCATGATCTCCGTCAATAAGTCTATAAATTCAGAATCAACATGTACACTCATAAAAATGTTGATTAATGTGGGCTGGTGTGGACTCACAGTAGTCTGTAGTCACTCTTACGCGTGTAATATTAGTAAAACTCTACAAAATGGTATATTCTATCTCTCTCCTTCATCCACATGGTTTATAAAGGACATGGCAAGATTAAAAACGATAGGCAAAGTAACGATCAAAGATTGTCGCGGGTTGAGACAATTCTCAGCAACATGTTTACACGCAAAAATGTGAGATAGTGTGGACTCACCATAAATTATACAACTTACAAGTTTTGATTTTATTTAAATATTGGGCAATAAAGCTTTTGTCTGTAACTTTTAAAACTTAGAATTTAAGAACTTCTCTGAATAAGCAATAACCAATTTTTAAACTTGATGATGATAATGTTTTAAAACATTAGACAATTAAAAATCTTTTATTTATGCACTTTCAGTATGGACTACAAGAAGCCTTTATCTTCATCTCAGTGTACGAACTTTTCAGAAACTTAGGTAATAAATAGCCTTATACATTTATCTGCCTTCCAGAAGAGATATCCTGACCGTAACTGGTGGCACAATCTCGACATTAATCTGCGATTAAGAAACTAGAAAAAAAACTGCCAGGATAGCCAAGCCAGAGTTTTAAATCAGAAACCTTTAGATTCTTAGGTGATAAGGCTTTTACTGTGTCTTCCATGCCTAAAAAATTCGTCCTCACACAGATGTACACTCGAAGCGACGAAACAGAAATATTTCACAGTGATGTCCTGCAATTTGTGCACTTTTTTCTGTGATATTCTTGCAAAAATACCCACAGATCAAATTATACAGAAAGTCTCAAGGCAAAATATGCGGTTGACGAACAACTCCTTTCCATATCTTCAATCAGGTCAATCTCTCGAAGTATAATACAAGTGATTCTTATTTTTTCTGATCCGTTTACAAATATCACGTATTTTGATACTGAATGAGACCCCTCGAGGGGCTTTTACAGCTTGCTACGCCTTGTGAAACGGAAATATAGATACTATTTGGCTCCGTGAAGAAAACTTCAGTCTCATTCACAGCCTGGCACCGCAAATTTACCTTTAGTTTCTGCTCTTTCTCTTCATCTCTTAAAAAAATAATATTGTTTTTGTATTCCTTTTAAAATCACACGTTTTCTTTCTCTGATTGAACATTTGTGATTTTTTTTCAGTTTCTTCTTATTTTTAACAGAAATATTCAGAACGCGAGAATCTGTCAGGTTATTGACACTGATATACTCAACTCTTGTGACAACTTTCTGATTTTTGTTGTTGTACTTAGATCACTCGCAGTTGTTATTTTGTTCTTTATTCATTTGTTTTCTTCTTCTGCGATGTATAAACGTCATTGTGAATATTTTCTAGTGCTGGTCACCTAAAGGAAGAAAGTTGTGGACATATATTTTGTCAGAATAAACCAATAGATGTTTCCAATGCCCCAACAGTATCAACCATTAACGGTGTTGATCACCTACGCCATTTCGTGTGCTTCTTCCATTGGTTTACTCGTGTTTTTCTTTCGGAAATGGAAGGTCTAACTTCTGTTTAATTCTTCATCGAGTTTGATACGTTAACGTTGAGTATCACCAACCTTCGTTAAGAATTGAACGAATTGTTAATTAACGAACGTAATGAATTTTTAAGGAGCTTAAATGTACTAAACAATTCGTTGAACTCTAACGAAGATTGGTGAAACCCACAATTTATTTTATAAAAATACATCGTTTTTACATACGGGTAATATTTTCCCCTTGCACATATTGAGTTTTATATAATTCATTATTTATTATATACTATGTTCATATATTTCAATAAATTATAATATCGTTAAACCCATCAAACTAATTACTAACAAAGATTTCGTGAAAACGATACTTTCTACTTCTGGCCAGAGAACTGTCTGGAATCAACGAGTCACAACTTATTTATATATAAAGGAGTTTAAATTTGTCTAAAATTTTTATTGTCAAATTCAGTGAGTTCTTTAAGCTAATGTTACGAGACTGATTTTTAGCACATGCTACTCCCTGGTGACGAAAATAGAAACTTCTCGTAACTTACTTTTATGCAACAACATTATTTAATTATAACGGTGCCATCCTATTTGAAAAAAAAAATAATAATTAAAAAGCAAAAACAGGTTAACTAATTTATGCATTAAAAAACGTTGTTTTAATTATTTAGAAAATCAATGGAAAGATATATAGTCAGTCAGAGCTCTAAGTCAATCGGCGCTCTGTTCCAAATTTTTTATGCGCCCTCGTAAATAGTCATTTAATTTTCTGAACTCATACACGATACACTAGCACCCGAAATGTTTGGCGCCCCCTAAACTATCGCGCTCTGTTCAAAGGAACAGTTCGAACACCCCTCGAGCCGGCTCTGGAAATAGTAATTATAGTTTCTATATTATAATTATTATTATACCAGAAGTTGTATTTCATCAGAAGAAAGGTAAAAAAGATAGCTAAAATAAATTGCGTCTTATTACTGGAAGGAAGTCTTCAAACGAATAGTAAGTACTTTGTACTGGAATACGTTAATTGTGTAAACATGGATAACAAGAAAATAACTAGCACTTAAAATAGTCACAGACAGGGATTTCGCCAGGATTTTCAGTTTGGGGGGTATAAAGTCAAAATTGGGAGGGTGTAACTTGAGTTTTGTACAGTTTCTATCCATTTTTGACCGTAAAATGTTTATTAAAGTTGGAGGGTGGAGAATTTGGTTGTGGCAGAATCACTGGTCACAGGCTCTAGAGAGTTTTTCTTTTGCAAATAGTTTTGATAATCATAGTAAAAAAAAAAAAAGATTGATATCACAATGCCCTCAATGTTCAAACTATTATACACATCTCCCAAAAAACGTCATCTACTGTTCCTAATTATATAAATGCCTGTCCACATATTCTCGTACATATATGCGTCTCTAGAGGGTAACGAATTTTCGACGTTGGGAAGCAGCACTGACGCCTCATTATCTGATGTAAGTGCTTAATAGTTTTGGCGCGTTTCTACCACATCTTTTCTTGATATCACCTGTTTCATAGGCAATAGTTAAAAGGTACAAGTTTGGATCCAGTACCATTAAAATAAAAATCTTTAGCAGCATAATAATTTTCTTTATTGACCTTTGTCTACAAATAATCAGCATACAATAATATTACCCCACATTATTAACACTCAGCCTCACATATAAACACGGAAGAACTAGGATGCACTACTAAACATCCCTAATACAAGGACTAGACAAGACAAAAAAAATAATTTAATAACAATATAAATACTGACAGTATATGACAACCCGTTACAGAAACAGGCCAGCTGCCCCATGTTACAATACATACATCAAAACAGGTATATTATTTTTTTTTATTAACATATATAGTAGCACAAAATACGTATTTCATTAATATTCTCCGTGTTAGTTACGTTCATTTTATCGTTATAAACAATACTGGCTCATTCTCGAAGCACAAAAAATATTTTAAAAAAGTGTTGTCACTTATCATATAAACGTCTATTTTTAAATATCTATTTGATATCAATAAATATATCATGATTCCTTTACGATTTTCCTCATAGTTTGGTTATTTTTACTAAGATTCCAATGAAGTAAGGATGATTGCAAGTTCTAAATCTATGCCAAAGTGTAAGTGTGACTTCATTACTTCTGCATGTATCTTAAGTAAAGAGTAACAAATTACAAGACACATTAGGAAATGAGAAAGGCTTCCAGGCTCAAAACTAATATGTATGCGGTCACCTATGGCGTATTCCAAGGAATAACTGTTCCTTTAATACAATAGGTAAAAAGTTCCTATGCATAATCACCCAAGCATCAGAAACACGTGAATGCAACGTCATTTGTTGGTCATAAAATTCAAAAGGCGTCAAGCAACAAAAATTACGTCATTTGGTACGTCAAATAATTGTACGAACTATGCCGTCACTGCTGATACGACATATATTTGACATGTAAACGTCATCATCCTAACCTTACGCGCTCCCAATAGGCAAGTGATTGAAACGTCAATTGACGATTACTACCAGACGTCATTTATTCGTCATCTAAATAGAGTCTATTCGACTTTGGTATTTTACCATAATTTATTACGTGTTTTTCATGTCATTATACGGAATTTTTTACCTTCACATGACGTGAAAATGACGTCTCTGTGTTGCTTGGGCAACAAATGACTAGAAAATCATTCAACATCTCTAATTTTGCCAGGATTTCACTACTGTACAAAATAATAATAATAATAAAAAAAAACTAATTTTGGAAGAGAGAAAACCATTTGGCTATATTTTCACATATTAAGAAACTTACCACCAACACTTTTTAAAAGCAGCTCGTGAAGGTAAATAATAGCTATAAAAGAACCCATCTTTTAAAAAAAAAGTGTCATATCGTATGCTTAATGGGCAAATCTAAGTCAAATTACAGGGATTTTCTTTGACATAGGCCTATTTACACTGGCTTCTCTCTTACAATATTTATACCCGTACGATTTTTATTTCTATATCTTGGTTCTAGTATTCTCCCACCAACAAAAAATAATCATTTTACGTTTAATATTTTCCAAGGTTACCCCCATTGAAACAAGTGTCGAATGTTTCATTTACAAGCCCTTCCTTGCTTTTACTCAAACTTACTACAGTATTTGCATTAAGTCAACGATAAACGCAATCTAAAAAAAATTACGAATATTCGCTTTGGGACAGAGGGCGCTGCATACGATTTATTCATAATTTTAAAGTCAGCGTTTACAAGTAATCCGATGAAATTTACCTCCTATTGGGCAGGTACTGAAATATTTAGTTTTCAGATGTGATCACTAATACATGAGACACATAAATAAAAAAAAATATGCAACGGTGGCTGCGAGAGAATAATGCCACTAATGTAACATGGCAAGTAATTTATTTAAAAAGACATTTCGCCTCATTATATACGTATTTAACAGAGAAAAAGAAGACAATGCAAGAAACACTACGCAGAAAAAATGAATGACACATTAAGTTAACTTATGTTCAAATCCAGGACAGCACAATTCTATTGCATACATTTAGATGGTTTTACATAACAAACGATTTCCACAACAAACAAAAAAACATATACAAAAATAGCATATTTTAACAGCGCGAACGCCATAAATACATTTTCAGTCGTTAATTATATATTATTATTCACAACGAATGATACATACAAAAAGATTATTGTTACCTTCCCTATTGCCACCTCGACAGGCCTAAATAAAAACTTTAACAGACTGTACAATTAATGAATCAAAGCAAGTAATTACCTGACATATATACATATAAGTTGCTGATTTCGTTAAATAAGTTGCATCTGTAATCAAAATTCTTATAATACATACCGTATACGTTCGCATAATGTCCGCACTTTTTTTTTTCTATTAAAACTGCAACGACAAACTACGCGTGTGGACTTTACGCGCGTCGTTCTAAAAATCGCGCCTTTTTCCATCATTGGTTTTCGATATAAACTGCACTTCGAACCTCCTATGTAATACCGGTAATTAATCAGAGAGCCAGATTCAGGGGAAACCTGTTTGGACTGCCTTTTGTTTTTTTATCTGTTATCTGCTGAGTGAATTGCTGTCGCCGATGTTATGACGGGAGGACACCTGCACGAGAACGTAAAAAGAACGCGAACAAAAATAAAAAGTGCAAATACCCATAACTTATATTTCCAAGTAGATGATATCTTGTGATTTTTAGGGTGCGGACATTACGCGAGCGTATAGGGGCTACGCTATTTTCCTGACAGACCTTTCTAGAGACATTTTACGAAACAGCGCTTAACTACACGTTTTTCTAACTATATTAATATTTTTCAATTACAATAATTAAAAATAATGTATATTAAGGTAATTTATTCCATTTTATGAGACACACACACAATTATCATTAGCATATAACGTAAATTAAGTTTTAACACTTAACGCCAATATCTCTCACTAATTTGTTTAAAACGTTTTAATCAAACACTTCTCGAATCCTTAACTTTTAATGTAATATACACTAATGGGATTGAACCAGAAGCTATGATCTAAGAGATGACTTCCCTTGGCGAGAGCATTTCCGGGCAAAGAGCAGCGTAAGGTATCTGCCAAGGCATGATACCAGCCCGGAATTCACTCGTTGAAACCGAGAGGAAAAAAAAACTTACAACGAATATCAGGGAGACTCGAACCTACGTTGTGATAGGAAGATCACGTTCGAAAGCATTAGATCATGGGGGATGGGTGTGAATATCAAACGAATGAGGAAACAGAAACTAAGGACAGGTGTTTAGACGAGATGAAACACTCGTCAGACCACTTCTCTCTCTACTATGTAATTTGACAATAAAATTCTAACATGATAAAAAAACCTCTATGTGGTACTCCTTCAGATGTATTGCGTACGAACTTGATTGTAATTTGCTCAGCCACGCGCTTCACGTCATTATCTGTCGAGCATATTACGTCATTTGTGACGATGCCACACTGTATTTGGGGGTCTTCTTGTTCCAAAACTACTTTCGAAATTAATTCAAATGAATCATTTTTTCTTGTTCTCGATTTGAAGGAATCAACCTTTCCAATTATGACCATCATTTTCGAACATCCAGGATTTATTTTACGAACTGAAAGAAAGGAAATCCTTAACTGAGTTTACGAGTGAATCACATTGATTGACCTTTTCAGACCCACTGTTCCGAAAACTTCAGATGTAGATCCAAGCTTAAAGACCCAGAGTTCTGAAATGTTGGGAATATAAAGCTTAAGGTTGAATCCAAGTAGGTTTTCCCGCCTTTTTTCATTTTTCGTCAATTATTCAAATTTGAGTGCAATTGAACAGGAAATAACTTTCACAAACTATAGTTTGTTTCTTACGTCATTCATGAATACCATTATCTTTAAAGAAATCTTAACAGGAACTTCTAATCTATGTCAATAGACTTTTAGGACAGTTCCATGTCCCAAAAGGGTGTTGACATAGTTTTGAATTTTCTGTTAACTTTTATTTCAAATGAATGGTATTTACTATTCCAGTATGGAACAAACTATAATTTGTGGAAGTTATTTTCTGTTTAATTGCACTCAAATTTGAATAATTGACGAAAAATGAAAAAAGGCGGGAAAACCTATTTGGATTCAGCCTTAAATGTTTGAGAAACATTAGAAAGGATGGCAATAGTACTTTTTCATCACGGCACGATGTGTATAATGCAAGGAACAGTACTTTTTAAAGTTAGTGTAAAGCAATGATCTCCCACGATAGATGGTAGCACTATCTTCGTATGTCTTTACTAATGTTTTCTTTTTCGTTGCACGAAATTTCAGTGCTGCTCCTACAAATTCAAGTCTAGAGAGTTCAAACTTTCAGAGAAGATAGTTCATAACAAATTCAACAGCTCTATCAGAGCAGATTTTTATTCTCTCTTTGTCCATTACTGAAATCGCTTGATTGTTGTTGTGAATATTCAAACCTATAACAATGAAGCTCTTTCAATTATATTATCGTAACTAAAAGGAAGAATACAGCCATTGATACGGGAAAAAATTATTAGTTGGCCAAATCTGAAACCTGATTAGTTTTTTCCCAGTCAGTACCATGATTGCGAAGAGGGCGGTACCGATTATTGCAACAAAACTGCTGCCATCTATAGCAGTTATCCATTACTACCTGAAATTGTCTTTGCCAGATCTTGAAGCCGTGTCATCTGTATTTATATAGCATTGATTTATTTTACAAGTATTTCATACAATTATGATATTACCAAGACTCTTATTTCTTTAAATTCTTAAACAATATGTATTGTCCCCCCCCCATACAAATACACAACAAAGAAATATATTTGCAAGTATGCATAACGTACATACTGAGGTTAGTACAGTGTATTTCTTATACTTAACTAAAAATACATATTGTAAATGATTGGTGTTTCGTCTGAAGATTTCGGGGCAAGGTGAACCAATGGTTTGCCACTGCCTTTCATCAGAGATGTCTTACGCAGAGGACCTGCACCGCGGATTAAACTCCTGGAACCCCTAATTTACAGGCAACACTATACTGAAACAGGAACTATACACGCTTTATATTTAAATAACACACTTACAGAATGGATGACTAGATATCTTCAACCACCGAAAAATATAACAATAAATGCCCTACTTGTAATACTGACCAACAATTATTATTCCAGCACCTTAACGTACAACTTCACGAAACAAAAAAAATAATCAAAGACACACTTCTAGATGCGTAGCCATGTTTTTTTTAAACAAAGAAAAATACTCGTTAATTCATTACATGTATGGAACAACAAAATAATAATAATAATAATAATAATAACCATCGGCGTTACAGACCGATAGGTCCTGAGGTTGCCCCAACGCCATCCGTCCGCGCTTGGTGGAACTGCAGCCACCACCTGAGTGACGGCAATGTGGTCAGCGCTGCGCGTCACCTAGCCACGAACAGGCGTATTAGGAACTTTCTAGATCGAGTGGCCGTCACGTTTTTATTCACGTGACGTCCCAGTTTGCCTCACGACGCTGGGTGGATGCCGAAAAGTGGGACTCCAGTCGGGAATTGAACCCGGGACCACGCGGACATGAGTCCAACGCTCTAACCACTAGATTCATAAAACTATAATATAGTGGACTACGTATATACAAAAATACAAGCCAAAAAGCTTTAAAAGAAATAATTCCTGTAGTCTTTTAAACGAAATAAAAACGCATAACAATATTAAATAATAATAATAGAAACTCGACTAAACAGAACCAAGCAAAACGATTGTTTACGACGGGCATCACTGATCTACGGGTACATCCAGAAATAGAAATATTAATAGTTTACTAAAATCGACCGACAGCAAAGATTATCCAAGACGAAAATGTTCTTCAAATATGAAAATATATATAACGGTAATTAGGCTTGCTTGTCAAAGAAAATATGGACTTTTTTGCAAGTCACACTACTGGTACATTATTTTAGTTTCTGTAATAGAATAACTGTTATTTAGTAAATAAGATAGATTCTGGCTATAGCACAAGACTTATATTTGAATCCTTAATAGTTGCCATTGATCAGACACTGCACAGATGGAGCTGCACTTAAAATGAATATGGAATCTTTATAGCGCATCAGTACGCTAACAAAATCCTAAAAATGGTCCTTTTGTTGCATTTATTGGAGATAATTTCCTGTTTATGCAAGACAATGCCCGGCCACAAAGTATTTGAATACGGTGGAGACTCAGGTTATGGTATGGCCAGCTCTCTGCCCAGATCTAAACCCAATCGAGCATCTGTGAAGCGTTTTGGGACGAATCATGCGTGAACGTTGTCCATACATCTCAGAGAAATGCTTCAAGAAGAATGAGAGCTGATCCCTAAGAAAGATATTGCGCCATTAATTAGAAGTAAGAGCAATATATTGCAAGCGATGGTGCAAGAGATGGCAACTAATGCTTCTGGAAAGTGTACAACTGTTGCTACAGAAATGTAGAAATGAAAAAAGAGATACAGTGATTAAATGTAAGTAAAATTAACCATTTTTATTCGTAAATATCCATTTCAATATTGTGATACGCAGCAGTCTTGCAAAAGTTTTAATCAAATCGCTATATATATATAAAAAAAAAGTAGCTTCTTTTGTTGTGGTAAGTGTAATTTTCAAATTTCTATTGGGTTCAGAGAAGAAAAAAAAGTTTGGGAACTACAGAATTAATTAGACAAATGCACGAAAAACCCCGAAAAAGCATTTAAGCAACACGGAAAGGTTAAAACAAAATCATATTGGTTACTGCCTATTTAGCTAATCTTCTCGAACAACAACGAAACATGTCACAAAATCGTATTTATTTGTTTAGGAAATCAACTAAAAGCTAATTAGTTGAATCTAAGCACAATAATAATAACAAAAGTAACAATAAAATGTACGTGCACTCTTACAGGAAAACGAAACATCGTTTAATTCACACGCTTGGTTACCATTCAAATACTACTGTCAATTATTATGAGCACATCATGTGTTGTTGTTCAAATTATATAACAGAGTATCTTTCAGATCCATCATTAACAAGTATTTCACGCTATTCTGTTTTACTGGGTTTCTTTTAACTCAAGCGAAAGAGAGGTTAATATCCGAACATAATTTTTCCCTTCATCACATTCAGATCTGTAATTTATATTTCTTAATGGTAAGCTGTACGAAGGTTATTCAAAAAAGCTCGCACCACAAGACGGTACAATTAAAGCCCAACAAAGAACCACTGAAAACCTCTGATGTAGTTTAAAGACGAAACAATGAGCATTGATGCACAATAATGATATATATATATATATATATGAAAAAAAATATAAATAACTAATTTTTTAAAAATAATACTGAAACAGATTCAACTCACTTTCCTTCCCCAGTAGATCTGTCACTCATACAAGCTTTAGAAGGATAAAAGCCTTGAATTTAATTACTAGTTAACACACGACCACGTCCAATATTTTTGTACCTCTCATTGAAATGAAATTGAAATATATCTTAAGGCAGTAGTTTCCAATTTTTTTCTCGGTTCACGCTCACGGCACCCTCTGTATATCAAATTTCTTTTCATGGTGACTGAGTAAGTGAATTGTTATTAACGTTCTAAATGAGCTGCTGAGGTACTAAGGATGGGACCTACAGTTTTCTTTTGGTAAAGTGGACTCCGAACCACTTTGTTCTGAACCTGAGACCACGCGCACTGTAAGCGAGCGCTCTAACCTCTCAGCCACCACCCTGCGGTCTCCTAAGTAAGAAAACATCTAAGAAATGAAATTATGCTAATGTGATTAGGTTAGGTAAATGGTTAATAGAATGATGTGCAAAGAATAATTCACATATGTGAGTTACAGTGAGCGTCTTTGTGAGTTACAGTGCGTGAGGGTGCCGCGGCTCACACTTTAGGAGACACGAATACCAGAATTCGTTTTCTGTTTTGCTGATTCAAAAATGATAGCAGATAAAGTTATTTGATTTTCTTTTTCAAACTGCAGTCTGTTTTGTACTTTAGAGTACTATTATCTTGGAATCAACAGAGCCTCAGAGATATTTCTACATTCTCTTTTAAATAGCATATCTCAAAGCTTTTGAATATGGAGGATATATCAACAATTATGCACATGATGGTGGCATAAGAGTATACATGATGCAATCAGTACCGTTATTTAATAGTTGTTGTTACAATATCGAAGGCAATACTATTTATTATATGCGTAGTGTTCCCTATAGCACAACGACAGCGATGCCCGACATTCAATCTGAATGTAAGAACGCTGATCACTCGCCACAGTGCCTAAAACTTCTGTATACACTATCTTCAACCACTGTCGTTATGACATACGAAACACTACAATAAAAATTCTAAACAGCAATGCCTAAATATGCACTTACGAATTACAAAATGCATACTTGTGTGCTGCTGCTTTGTGAAAAATACCCTCTGTAGACAAATTTATATATAATGACATTTTTACGCATGGAGGACAAATATTTAGAAGTAATAGGTGCCTATATAAATATTAGTCTTTATTGTCAACCAATAAGAGAGAAAGAAATAAAAAAATATTTCTCTTAAGTACTTTTCCCCTTCCCCCAAAAGGCTTCTACAGGCGAATAACAAATGTGTGAAACTGGGGAAGGTGAAAAGTACTTAACGAAATCATTTTTATCATCACAAAGAGGTCAATAAGGTTTAATATTTACATAAGTACGATTTACTTTTAAGTATTATTATAGTTTACTTAGCGACAATGACACTCACCATTTAGCAGCACGTGAAAGTAATTGGCTACATGTGATTGAAAGCTTTCAACATTCGTAGTCACTAGTTGCCTTCTATTTAACGTAAGCACACAACAATTAGCCGCATATCACAAAATCTTAAAAACGATAACACAATCATCAGATCTGTCTTTGTAATAAACAATAATTGTTATTAAAACTACAAAGAATTAAGCGACTGAACATTACAATACGTTTAACTTGACGGATCAAATGTTAGTAAAAGTAATAACAAAAATATAACAATACCTTTAACTTACTATTTAAAAACATAACACAGATATATACAAAACCACTACTTTAAATTAAGTGGAATGTTTATAATCAGAAAAATAATTGAAACAAACAAACATTATTCATTATTTCCACTCATATGAAGGTAATCTTATAATTTACCTCAAAATAACGCGTATAACAATTTTGGCTTCACTTCCAATTATTGTAAGAAGCTGACAAAAAGGATCCGGAAATTTAATTGTACAAAATTCTTGAACTATTTACTCGAAATAAAGACTGGCCTTTTATTTCTTCCTATGAAAGCTCATTTCATAAATGAAGTTATTTTCTGATTTCTACTTGTAGAAACACTAAATAAATGACATATTCGCAGAAAATACATTCATAATATACTACTGCTTGTCAGATGACACTTTGTCGGCTCAATGCAAAGATGTAACAAAAGCTTTCCAAGAGTTTGAGAGTTGTAATATATTATCATTGAGCAAACAGCTAGGAACAGAAGTATTCCTGACAGAAAATTAAAACATACACCATTTAAGAAAGAAAATAAATACATAAATAAAAAATGGACGTAGTTACCAGGCTCAAAATAGACCGGAGCAGACTGTAACGCCATTTCGGTTCGTGCATATCTGGAACTTTCACCTTCACTGTTCCGTCTCGTCAATGTGGTAACCATAGACAACAAATGACAAAAGCATATTAACGAAGGTAAACCCTTCCGTTTCGTGAAAATTTCCATCTCGAGCCCTGGTAATATTTTTATAGAATTAACTGATAAATTACGAGGATAAACATAATACAAACCGAACTTCCCCTCTGCTAAACGAACGAATACGTAACTGAGACAGAGTTGAGAGATCTGTGTATGTATCTAGACCTGATCATGTCATGTTCATCACTTCGCGTTCATTTCTTTAGTAGCTAGCACGGTGAATGAGAAAGCTCTGTAAATATGCAATGCATTATAATCCAGTTTTTAATGAAGAAAATGTGTGATTTTGAGATTACCTGAACAGTTCGGGAATAGAACATTACAAGAAAACACAAGTGTTTCAAAGGCAGAAAGGTTTGCTGGTGGATATAATGTGCAAAACTTGACACATCCACGATGAAGAGGTGGAAAAGAAAGGTTTACTAGTGGGCATAATTTGGAAAACTCGACACATCTCCATTATGAAAAGGGGAAGTGTTCGTTTGCAACTAGCTGCGCATGCGTCTCACTACTTTCTTCAATACAAGAATCAAGATATTGAAAACAATAAGGTGGAAAAATATGTAAATGTGAACGGAAACTATGCAGAAAAACGTGCTATTTTGAATATTTGAAAAATAAAGAGGTAGGTAAAAAAGTTTAGTTTATATTTAAGGATGCCCTCGTACATCAGACTGTTACGTGCACGAAAAATGGATAATGTTCTATTCCAAACAGACCCCAAAATAGAATTCTTAACTTAAAAACCAACGTACAATTGTGCGATACATTTCAATGTTCAATACATATTTTTTTTAAATTATACTAATATACCTGGAATGGTGTATTGTTTAGATTATATGTAATGTGGTTACATTTACTGCCCCAGAAACTGATATGCAGAATGGAAATCTTCCATTCTTATATGAAGTATTCGTTCCAAATTTTACAAATACTTTGGCATATGTATATATATATATTTCAAACACTTGTATTAATTCTGGAGTACAATTATAGAATTTCTGATTATGCCATTTCTTGCAAAATACACTGAAATTTGACAAAACTTAATTACTGATCACTGAGTTTATATTTTCTTGCTGATCCCAGAATGGGTTAGGAATGCCTAACTCAAGGTTATTTGTCGGTACTTTTCCGAAGAACAGTTGTACATTATCACACCATGCCGCTTACGTCCAGCCAATGCCTGAAAGAAGAAGCTTTGAGTGAACTATGAACAATGAAGTCTGATTCTCGTACGTGCTTATAAAAATACCTGAAAGGTAAGTTGGTGCAACATTCTTTACGTTACCTCATTAAGTGCAAGGATCAAACACTACGTGCTGTTCTTAAAAGTGCAAAGGGGAAAACAATACATCTATGGCAATAAGGTGAACTGAAGATCAGGGGTCAAACAGATTTGTTTTATTTTACAAACCTTATTCGGGGCTAAATCCATACACCATTGCTACTCGGTTAAAAAATTCTGCAATAACTTGCTTCAAGCTAGCATCTGTTGCATGAGCAGTGAGACATCGTACGCCGTGGAACAGGACTGGAAGAAGCGTTCTGAAGTGGGAATCGTCAAGCTGAGCCACGAGATCGAATACTGAAACCAACATTTCAGCCCATACTTTCCTATGAGCTTCACTGTCCTATAAGAAAGTGGGGAGGAAAGAAAAATCATATGCAAATTTATTAATGATAACAGTCTGCTACACTAGCAATTAAATATGAATTAGCATTTAGGAAATACGACACAGGGACACTATTAGGCCTATAAAAGTTATATCAATAAACACGGGGGGTAATTCTAGTCTCTTCTTGGTGAAATACAATATTAATACACATACGGCCGATGTAATTGGACATTAAACATTACCTGGTGTACAAACGGCGCTCGATAACCACACTACCCCACCCTCACACATCACCGTCTTGGCTGAAAAAGCTGAACCTCGCGACGGTAGGTGGTCCTCGCTTTCATCCACCTTCGCTATGGTAGCTGACCTTCACTTTCATTCCCCCTCGACATGGTAGCTGACCTTCGCCCTCATTCCTGCACTGGAAGCTGGCCTCGCTTTCATTCACTCTCGCCATGGTAGCTGGTCCTAACTTTCATTCACCCTCACCTTCGTCCTCACTCACCCCCATTTTTGCACTGGAAGCTGGCCTCGCTTTCATTCACCCTCGCCATGGTAGCTGGCCCTAGCTTTCATTCACTCTCACCATGGCAGTTCATCTTCGTCCTCACTCACATTTATTCTTACCATGGAAGCTGGCCTCGCTTTCATTCACCCTCCCCATGTGCTGATCTTCGTCCTCACTCACCCCCATTTTTGCACTGGAAACTGCCCTCGCTTTCATTCACCCTCGTCATGGTAGCTGACCTTCGTCCTCACTCATCCTGTCTTGCTATGAAAGCTAGCCTCGCTTTCATTCACCCTCGCGATGGTAAACTGCCGCAGTAGGGCCGCGAGCTGTTGCTAATATATTAGGTCCTACTTTTAAAATATTCTTCCATTACTACAAATATTATTCTCTGAAAATATCTTGCGTTGCTAGATCAGTGAGAGCAGGGATGTAATGATAAATTTTTAGGTGGGTATACGCATCGCTCGTTGTAACGAAACTTTCGCTTACTATCAAATATATCTGCGTACTTCAAAACTTTTAGGTGGATATACGCCGTATACTCGCGTCCCTGAGTGCGAGATCTGCTAATGATATATATATATATATAGCGGCCCGTAGGGTTGCGAATGCAGTAAGACAAAAAAAGTCAATTTTAAAAATTAATTTGTAATTATTCTATATATTCATGTTGTACAATAATTGATATATATTACAGTACAATATATATTCATTGATGTACAATAACTCGATCTAATGGAACATTATTCTATTGCCGTAAAATTTGATGTAGTGGTTACTGTAACGACTTTACCAAGCACATCATATATTCTTGGTTAAAATACAGTTTTTTTTTTGGGAGGGGGTGAAAGAAAAGGTTCAAAACCAGAAATGTCTACATTTGAACAGAAACGCAAGTAAGCAATATCTCCAATGAAAACCGAACTTAACAAAAACCAAAAACTGGGGTCGTAAAAATGATGTTTAACAGAAAGCCGACAAATATAAGAACCAAAACTAAAATTAGATATATAAGTAAACGAAGTTTGTTATAAACTTTGAGAATAGGATTTTGAAGTAAATAATAAAACACATGTTAGGGCACAAAATTAGATCTAAAAGCAGTTTTTTATTTTGCTTTAAAATCCAGTTTTGAGTTTGTGTTCAAATCCCTATAGTTTGTAGTTTCTAATATTTTATGACACATATTGGAAATCTGGCCTAATACTTTCGTTAGAATATTTCCATTTAAATACGGACTTTTTTTTTTTTTTTTTTTTTTACGATTTCAGCCCAAATACGTTTTTCGGTTTGTGGAAACCCGATTGCGTCCATTCGTAGAAGATAATTCCTCTTGATTTTTGGACAAAGCTGAACCACTTCACTCTTCAATATTTTGAAGAATCTTTGTCTCTATATGCTACACAAAATGCATATGTGGAGAAGCACACATATGGACCTTAATATCACGAGACGTCTTGCCTTCGCTTAAATAAGACACAAAAAGTAGACAGTGAAAAAAATAAAACCTCCCCAAGGCCACAGAAACCTTACATCATTAATAACGTTAACATTATAGAAGGGAAGGTGGTAGAAGGGAAAATAAAAACGTGCAATCAGGAGTAAATAATCCCTGTAGCCAGCGGGAAACAACGATGATGATATGCCAGACGATAAAGAGCTGCTCATTTTCACTTGTAAATGCGACAATTAGGGATTATTTAAAGCTCGGTACCATATGGCGAAGCATGTATGATGGAATGGTTACCGAGGCATGTGCGCAGGTGCGACACTGCAGACCTCACCTCTGACCTAACAGCAAATACGTAACACTAATAATGGTACAGGCGGAGTGAAGGGGGATTAACTGAAGCAGAGGTGGTCAACCTCATGGATCAATTGATCATGAACACTACCTCTAGAACGGATATTAACGTTTCAGACAATAGAAATTTAAAAGTGTATTCTACACAAAAACTAAAAAATAAATAGGCGCTCATAAAAAATGCATTCTAACTGAACACTTGAATCTGAATTATCTGTGCTGTTTTTAATTCAATTGCTTAATTTACATATATATCCCTTGTAAAGCACTGTTTCGGGATGGAGATGAGAGCGACCATGGTCTCTGACGAGGTACCATTCCGTCATTTGCCTAGTGAAACTGAGCTAATATGTCCGCCAACAGGATTCGAACCTGTGCTTCTCGAGTGCCGACCCGATGTCCGCGACCGTATCCATTAGCCCACGAAAGCTGGGTTAGCATTGCCGATAAACACTTGTTTGGAACAGGGACACGAAAGATAGAGGACAGGACCTTTGTCGAAGTGCTTTTTCTGATATTGCGTAGTGAAACTGAGTCAATATGAGACGAAACGGTGTCGTTTCTACGTCCGCAACCGTATTTACTATATCACGAAGGCTGGGTCATCATTACCTATATATAAGTGTTCGGAACAGGGATGCGGAACGGAGCGGTCAAGTTCTTCGTCGAGGAGACATCCCGGAATTTGTCTAGTGAAACTGAGTCTATATGGCCGACAGCAGGAGTCGAAGCTCTGTGTCTCCCCAGTACCCATCCGAATCCGCGACTATGATCACTAAATTTAAATTTATTTATGGGCTTTTGGCAGCTCAGGCATCCGGGGGAGAGGATGTTTGAATAAAGGGTGGAGGAGAGGATGTAAGACGGTATCTGACCAGGGCCTAGTTAGTAGGTACAGCCCGGTATTTGCCTGGCATGACTAAGGAAAAAAACTGGAGAAACCTCAGTCAGGATGGGCAATCGCTGTGGTCATTCCCAGGATCGTCGCCAACGCAACGCTCTACCAATTGAGCTACGGCCGCTTGATTTGTGACCGCTAGACCACGAAAGAAGGAGCATAATTACAGATATACACGTATTTGAAATAGGGCTGAAGGCAGAGGCCATGGCGTTTGTCGAGGGACCATCCCGGCATTTGCATTGTGACTGTACAAGGACTCGAGTCTATGTGTCTCCCCAGTGCCGACCTGAAGTCCATGACAGTATCTACTAGAAGACGGAGGATGAACCATCATTACAGAAAAGCTGAAATGCAACACAAACGAACCTCCAAATTTGTTAAAGTCTTTCCTTCCTAAGCTTTAACGGTAAACCCAACTAATTACCCCAGAAAACACTCTTGAAGCCAGTCTAAAATCCAAATAGCAAAAAAAACCTAATTCACAAAGGAAAAATACATCTTTCTTGTAGGTACTCGATTTGTTTCTCTGATCATACTGAAATCCCAACCTAAGTATTCTTGCTTCAAAATTTAAAGGCACCGTTCATGCACAGCCATCTCCCTCCTTTTCTCCGAAGCATTGCCCATGTTTGCTGAAAGAAGGTCTGGAGAGATAGAACATGGAAAGAGGCTGGGTACAGTCAACTGAATTAATCGGATGGTGAAGGAATGAGAAAAAAAAAAGACAATCTAAAAAAAATAAAAGCTCGCGCTAAAAGCCATGAAATGGGATAATTAAAAAACAGTGTGAAATGTTTATAGCTTCAGAGGCACCCAGCCTTGCATTCTCTCCTTCTGGAACGGGTGATTTATCCAACCACAACCAACTTGGACCGCAATCGATACAGCCACAACTTTTGTCTTGCTTACAGACAAAAGAAGCTACTGCTGCCTTGCTTCTGGAACCCAAAACTAATTCGCAATCAGGTGTGAAACTTCCTTTGTGGATATTTGCTCGATTTACAGAAGAATTTACCAAGCTTTTATCTGCCAACTTGAAGCAATGTCTGAAATTTATTAACCTCCATTTACACCTGACAAGGGGGAGGTGGAATTGTTTATAAGAAGGTAGTGATAGATGGATTACGAATGCATACAGGGACGTTGATATCTCACGTTGGGATCTCTTCTCAGCAGGACGGGAGAGGACCTTTCCATTTTACTACGAATATTCACAGCAAGTGATACATGAACAATAAAGTAGAAAACGACCCACATCTTTGATAAGACAAGTTGATATATGTAGCGAAAAGACAAGCGATTAATGTATGGTTTCAGCGCAGCCGGTGTGGTGAATGGTTTAGGTCACCTGATCTGACTACGAGCCCACATTGGTAGTGATGATTGGTGTTCTGCCCAAAGGCAGGTCCTGACCCGAAGGGCAAGATGAACTGATGGTGATTTGCCATTGCCTTCCATCGCGCTAAAGACGGGACCTAAAGTTGAACGTGGGTTCTGAATCACTTATGTCCCCACCGATAATCGAACCCAGGACCCCTGACCAAAATATTTGTAGGATCGCTAAAAAAGCTCTTTCTGAGGGTAAACTAATACAGGGCTAGGGTTAACAGATGTCCTCTTCTTTAAGGACGTGTCCTGTTCTATTTGCAAAATTAACTTATGTCCCTTTTAGCAAATAGTGAAATAAAAATACAAATAACACTTCTTTCATAAGAGATGTATCACTGAACTTAAAAACAAACTCTCCCCCCATCATCATCATATTCAGCCGTTTCCTATCCACTGCTGGATGAAGGCCTCCCTATTTACTTTCCACATATCTCGGTCTGCTGCTATCCTCATCCATGTATCTCCTGAAAAATGCTAGATTTCAGCTACCCATCTTGCATTTGGACGTCGTCTCAGTCGTTTCTTTTCTACGGGAATACATTTGTCGTTCACTGTCCATCTGTTCGTGTAGCTACGTGACTGGCCCATCTCCACTTCATCTTCTTCGCAGTCTTGATTATATATTCTACCTTTGTTTGTGCGCGAATCCATTCATATGACTTCCTCTCCCTCCTAGTTATACCTAGCATGCATCTCTCCATTGGTCTTAGTGTGACTCTTAATCTTTGAGTCGTTTGAGCATTCAATGTCCAAGTTCCACAGCCGTACATCATCACAGGTAAGACATATTGATTATAAGCTTTACGCTTCAGACACATTGGTAGTTTGCTTTTGAAAATAAAGTGTAGTCTTCCAAACGAACTCCACGCCATTTTACATCTATTTATTTCATCAGACAACTTGGCATTTGATGTTCTGAGCTGGTCTAGGTAAATATACTCATCAACTATGCCTATTGTCTCTCCGTGAATATTTATTTCCTTCTTTGCAGCATGCTGATTGTACATGACTTTTGTTTTACTGAAATTCATTTGGAACTCTCATTAGACAGCTCTTCCATTCTGCTTTGTAGTTCTTCTGCACTTGAAGCAAACAGGACTATATCATCAACGAATCGTAGGTGATGAAGATATTCGCCATTGATCTTTATTCCAACTTCATCCCAGTTCAAATTTTGGAACATCCCATACATATAAATATATTAGGGTGGATCGAAAAAAAAACCTTATTTTTCAAATTTTGATAACGCCTAGTGCGGAAAAGGTGCCAGTCGTAACACCGCATCGCTCTTGAAGTTTCGTTGTACTGATAGTTATGCAACCCGCGAAGCCAGCTTAAAGCTATTACTTTCAACGCACTTCAGTGACTGAGTTGTGGGTAGAACGTTTACAAAAGTGTATCAGACTCGTAAGCTAGTGTAAGCCAGAACTCACCACCAGGAGGTGGTTGCACTTCAATTCCCGCCCGGCCATCTACCAGTACTAATACATGCTCTATCAGAAAATAATTTTGTTCTTCCTACACAGCGTAATCTTTTTTTACATGTATCGAGGCATCGAATTTCCGGACTTGAGTTTCGCTTTGATGTAAGTATCTCTCTTTCCATAATATAACCTTCGACGCTGCTTGGTGACTATTTTTACATTGTTTTGCACAGCTTGCATATGGTATGGTAATCTTCACTAGTCCGCTTTTGCATGCACTAGTTCATATATTTTTTTCGACTTCTTCGTCTGAATGACAATGGGAAGTCGGAGGCTCAGTCATTGGTGTGGTAAAACAATCATTTCGAGGTATTGTAGTGCATCGAATTCTATTGTTGGAACTCTGAACTCGCGTCTCTATTCATGTGGAAGCTTTGTTCCTTGTGCGACATTCTTTTTTCATCTTCAGTAGTGAATTTAATTGCATTTGATTTATGGGCTTTAGGCAATTTATCGTCTCCAGGCCAAAATTCTTACACTCACGGGTGTCCATTGACGTGAACAGATTTCCGGGTGAGCATAGTTCAGAACGTTTTCTCTTGAGATATTGAGGTAGAAATTCTGAAAAGAGCATTATATTCCAAAAATCCCTTGCTCCATCCCCGCATGAAGATTTTTGTCTCATGCCAAACGACACAGGCTCGTAAACCTCCATAACATATCTTGTGAAAAAGCTAAGTGCTTGGTCGGGTTTAAGGGAACTCCGTACCCACGGTTCGAGTGTGTGCGTGAGATTTCATATTCTTAAAGATACTGGACAAATGATAAGTAACAATGACATTTTGAAAAGCGGCCCCAATACTACTTGTAAATGTGTATAAAATAAACTATCTGAGATTTTGACATTGTTTATTTTCGCTGAGAAATTAGAATACCTGTATTTGATGACGTCATGCGGCTACGCAGAATCCTAAATTTCTCAGCGAAAATAAACAATATCAAAATCACAGATCGTTCATTTGATACTCATTCACAAGTCTTATTGAAGCCGCTTTTCAAAATTTCATTATTGCTTGTCATTTTTCCACTTGCACCGTAGGCGCCGAGACCTCTTAAGTTACTGACGTACAACCATAGACCTCATAATAAATAGACTTATCACGCTTCCCC
>JAGDQP010010800.1:8813-28435 GCA_022664845.1 Lepisma saccharinum
TATTACAAATGCAAGATTTATGAAGACGATAAGTAACGTTAATTGAAAAAGGTTCTTAACTTAAATTCTAATTGAGATAAAATTATTTTCTAATTAAAATGGAGTTGAATAATGTAAGTGGAAAACCTATGTAAAATAGTATCCTATTTCATTACATTAATAAATCGTGCTAATATTACAATGAAATCGCTAAATATTTGTTAGTATTACAATAAAGAGAGTATGTTTGTTTGATAGAAAAGCAGGTGGCGAAAGTCACCACACCTGCGATTCTACTTTGGTTCCTAAACCATTGTTTTACTATATTGCAACGTCCTCTCATTATTGGCATTGCGCTATCAGAGAACAACAACATACATTGTAACAGCACAAAAATAAACATGATTCTAGTGGTCTCAGGAACACGTAGTTAAATACATAAAACTCAGCCAAAGTAGCCCGACTTATAGTACACTGGTGCATTGAATATAAACATTTCTTTAATAAATAGAAAATCAGACCCTTCTACTTATTATTAGTCAAATAAACTATACTGACAAATAGTTATATCATTTTTGACAATTACAACATTTTCTTTTCATTAAAAGTATTAAAAAAGGTGTGAAAATCGTAAATATAGTGCTATAAATGAGATATAGTTGTGAGTAAACGCACACCTTATACGTGTTCTTGGCTATGAACGGAGATATGAAAGACACGAAGTGTAATCACTGTTTTGAAACGTAGCTATAGCATACGTTACAGGATTCATCCATCAGATCAGGTAAAATTCTGACCTGGAGCTCTCCATCATTATGTGAAACATTGCAAAGGAAAAAAAATAGTTCATAGCGTTAACCAGAACTGAAACTGGGCCACTTTTGGTGACCGGTCTGACCCGGACGTAAGTAACCCTGTCCGAATTTTGACATGATTGACCCGGTCTTGATCCGAATGACGCAATTGAGTGGGTAACTCAGTCTTAACTCAAATGACGAACACTACCTTTGTGATCTGGCGACCCAATGTGGGCGAACCTTAACCCAACTGACACAGTGACCTAATTTTTACCCGACGACATTGTCTTGACTCGATTTGATTTGGTACTGTTCCTGTGACTCAAATCAATCAATAGTTTTCATTTGCGAGATTCACAAATTCTTCCAAAATAACATTTCTGAGGGAAGAGGTATTTGCACACCTTGGGAAGGTATTTTTGTATATTCCAGGGATGTAAATCTTTTTCCATATGTTTTTATTATTGTTAGAAACTATTTGGTGTCGTATTCTTAGTGCTCTGGGGATTAAACCCTCGTTTCCAGTAAGGGCGGGTCCAGGGTTTTCGCGAGGAGGCCGCAGGTCTGAAAAATATACCAGAGATATTTTCGATATTTTTCTGCAAAATGAATTTTGTAAGAATAAATGTATCATATTTCCTTGCTTAATGCTAAGTTTTTCATGGAATTTGAATCCTCTATCCCTAAACGTTGATATTTCTAGACAAATTTAATTTCTCCGCAAACGAATCAAAGCTTTGTCTGAGGTAAATGTTTGAAATAGTGCTATAAAAAATATAATATTTTCCCTTGTAGAAGGGGGCGCCACAACAACCCGATTTCTGGATCCTCCATTCGTTCTCGGTCATCCCTGAAAGAAACACTGTTTAGACTCCGAAAGTCATATGGAAAGAATGTTTAAAAAACCTGCTTTGACCTAAGGGTCATGGAATCGAAATCCGGACACCGAATCAGCCGGGTCCCAAGCATTGATCCGGTGACCCGGAAAAAACATTTCTTGGCTACTGTTAACTAATGTCGGACACGATGATTATGCATTTAGTAGGAAATAAGCACCTTGAACAAATGTTTTGGCTTCTGTTTACACATTGGTATCGGAATCGGAAGTGAAGGCTATGAAAATACTGAAAATCTGAAGAAAAAAAAAATGGTGCAGAATTCATAATTCGTGCAGTCCCGTGCAGTTCTCGCCCGGACGGGGAAGTGCTTATTTCCTTCTGCTAGCACGCAACGTCATCTGTAACCCACTTCTCTCACACATACACTGAACGTAGCACGACTGAACGTAGCAGATCTAGTGTCTGCACCTACCTACACTCTCTTCCGAGCAGGGGCGGAAAGTTCTTGCACTGGGTTACACTACTTGCACTCGTGTCGGACAGCCGAATAGTTTAGGTGCAACTTGCACCACCCACTCGAACGCAAAAGTCAACTAGTTCAAGTAGTGCACTCGAACATAATACATGAGTGCATCGAGTGCTAATATACGTTACGGGAAGATTCATCTTAGCAGATTTAAACGATATGTTAAATCTAAGCCAGGCAATTGAAATCTAAAGTCGGTTCATCTTCGTCTGCTTCCGTTTAGCCTAGGGTTCCCATTCGTCCAGTCTTGACACGTGTCATTTAACAGAAAGCTCAGAACAAAGATGGAGGGCAGCCAAGCTCGAAACTTCTGGATTATGGGCTGCATCTGTATACAGATCTCTGTGCCAAGAGGTTACGTTGTCTATTTCCTGTTTTGTTACGTACATACTACACTACAATGGTTACCAGAGTGTGTCTAATCCTCACTATCACAACGTAGGAGGTGATTGATCGTTTTTCGTGTGAAACTGAGGTATGATGTATTCTAGCACATTGGTTTCCTTGTGCTTAAATTTTTAAGTTAATTGGCGAATGCTTGCGAAGCTTGCCCATACTTATTGAATTGCGTACTTTGAAGTTCAAGGATGTTTAAAATATAGGTACAATGTATTTCCATTTAGGTATATTATTATTCTAAATGTGGAATTTATATGAACATGTGTATTTTTACATCAAGTGCAACGTTTAATATGAAATAGATTTTGCCTAATGTTTAACACGTCCCGGATTTTATTACAAAATGTCCCGACTTTTTCAAGCAAAATTTGGAAATGTCTCGGTTTTTGGAAAATGCATTGTGGGAACCGTAGTTTAGGCACCAGTGTGCAAAAACACAATAGGTAAGGTTAAGTCTTACCCGGTCAAAAAATTAAGCTTTATCGGATGAAAAGATTTTTGAACTAAATTTTGATATCAGTTTTCCTGTAACTAATTTGGTTGAAGCACTAGCCGGGCGGAGAGACAGACAAAGTGTAATTTAAAAAGGTCCAATTTTTAAGGCGGGTCGCCAGAAACAAAGATTTTTGTGACAGAAATGACAAAAAGGCTAGTTAACGCCCAATGACGTCACGGGAAACAACAATGGGTTCCGGTACCGTATTCTTTTGTGAATACACAATTCATGAAAACGAAAGAAACTTTCTCTCCAATTTGATGCGTGACACAATGCATATGTGCTGTACATATGAGACCACTGAAACCAAGCGAAAGATTTTGACCTGGTGATTCTGTTTTAACTAGTTCCAGAATTTCACGTCATCAGTGTCTCTCTTTCTTCATCTGCTCCCTCTATTGTGAAGGTTCATTCATCAAGTTGCCTTTTGCCCGTGATTAGTCTGACTGGTGACGAACGGTGGTGGTCGGAGTAATTATGATCAACAGCTGTTCTGGGCGTCGCTATTTCCGCCCCGTCGGTCGGTCTCCATCATTACAGAACAAAGTGGGAAGTAGGGGGTGGCGAATTAACCCTCTCTCGTATGACGTATGCACTTCTCTTAAAGGTTTTGGGGAAAAGAGGAGAGACAGATAGACAGTAGAATGAGGGGTAGGTAATCTGCCTCTTTTTCAACATAAAATCTCTTTTCGGATTTTTTGAAAGGTAGGTGTCCTGTCATTCAGGATAACTATTTCAGTCAGAAATGTACGGGAAGAGACAACCAAGCAGCTTCTCACTCATTCGAACATTCAGATTTTAAGCTCATAAAAAGGGAGATACTAAAGATAGCATGGAATTAAAAATAGAAAAACTACAATTCACGAAGAAATATCTTTCTACGGATCAATGAATAAACAGTTCAGACTGAAAGAATGTTTTGTACAGAAACGAAATGAAGGGACTAACAGAGATTGCACGGAAAGAAATTATGTGTTTAATAACAACCGCAAAATAGTTTCCTCAACCGAAAAGAATCATAAATTTAGAGTACGCCGAAGGAAAGCTTCAGTTAACTCAGCTAGGAGTGGAAACATCCGAAAAGTTGATTTAGCGTTCCATGTTGGTTGACTTACTTCTCACTAGGAAGTATAGTAGGTTGATCTAACCCTTCAGATTGGTTGACTGGTCTTGTGCTAATAAGTGTAATAGAATGATTTCACTGTCGACATTGGTTGAATAGTCTTGTACTAATAGGTTTAATCTATTGATTCAAACCTCCAGGTCGTTGAGAAACCTATCACTGATAAGTATAATAGGTTGATGAAACGTCCACGTTGATTGAATAACCGTTTAGTAACAAAAGTAAACCTTCACCTTGGTTTAATATTTTTTTTGCTAATAAGTATAAGCAGTTGATTTAACCCTCAACTTTAATTGACTAACCATCTACTAACGTAAGTAATAATCAGTTAGCCATCAAGGCATATCAAGTACGAATCTCCTAAATGCTGAAAACTAATCTACATAAATAGGCTCTATTAATCGAATATAGGGTGTAGGGTAAATCGCATTTCGTTAATGTATTTGCTCGAGTTGTTCATTGCTAACTTCAAGAATGATTGACTTCTGAAAACTCAGTTGTTCTAACAAATATCGGTTTTACGGATTCAAGTAAAATTACTCGCAAAAGTGTAACCATAAACAAAGTAGATTATCTTAACGATTTTTAAAAAAAATCGAGCAACATTTTTAGTTCGTTTATGGCTTGCTTTCCTAATTTGAAATGTTTTGAAGTGTGAAGCTAAAGAAGAAATAAGATCATTAGCTGAGTATAAAAACTGTGTTATGTGAAAATACAGCAGGAGTGGGAGAAAGAAGAGGAGCACAGGAGGCAGATAGAACAGAATTGGATCTGTTGCCCAGAATTTGTGTATTAAAGCATACACTGAATTAGCAAAACTCATGGGATAGCAGGTCACTGATTCGAGGGTGGATACCACGTGTATTCCACACTCCCTACAGGGCTCCGCGACGACTCCAGTTGTGTGTGAGACCTCATAGGAAGTGGTTGTATGAGTGATTCGTGTGAAATGCAACGTCGTCGTGAGTTGACGGTACTCGAACGGGGCACGGTGGTGGGTGCTCGACGCTTGGATAATTTCGATTTCGGCGGCAGTGCAGGAATTCGGCTTCACTGTGTCTAGGGTTCCATGTCCAGGGTGTACATGGAATGGTTGGATGAAGGTGTCATAGTCCACAACAGACACCATAAAGGGCGTCCAGCCTCCCTCAATGACTGAGACGAATGACACCTGGGACGAATGGTCAACAGAGACAGGAAGACGACAATGTGAGAAATCACGGCCAATTCAACACTGGCCGCACTAGAAACATCTCCCAGTTGACAATCTGTCGGAACATGTGTTCTCTCGGGTATGGGAGCCGTCGACCTACACGGATACTACTGTTAACGCCGCGTCATCGGACATTCCGACTTGCATCTGCCACCAATCACCTCGAATGGACACTGTAACAGTGGCGTAACGTCAGCTGGTCCAACGATTCACGGTATCAACTGTACCATGCCAATGGGAGGCACCGTGTGTGGTTCATATTTCATGAAGCGATGGATCCCGCATGCCAAGAGGGTGTTGTCCAGGGTGGTAAGGTATCAGTGAGGTGGTCTGATTGTTCTGGAAGGCACGTTGAATAGTCCGCTGTATCGTCAGCTGCTCGGAGACAATCTCCACCCGATTTTGGCCTTTCAACACCCTGAGGATCTTGTGGTCTTTCAAGATGATAATTCGCCGCCACATCGCTCCAATGTCGTCCGAGAGTGATTCGAAGCCCATTCAGAGGAGTTTGAACGACTGAGCTGATCACCCCGGACCCCTGGTGTGAATCCCAACGAGCATATCTGGGATGGAGTTGAACTCAGGCTCCATGTACTGGATCCTTCATCCACGAACAGGCCGTAATTTGTTTCCACTCTGCAGACTGTGTGGTGTCAACTGCCTCCGGAAGTGTACCAGTGACTTGCAGACTCACTTTCAAGCCATATCGCTGCGCTCAGCAGGGCCAGAGAGGAATTTACCAGATATTAGGTGACTTTTCCATAAAGTTTGCTAACTCAGTGTATAATGCGAATGAATATGAGTTTAATTATTCAGAGACCGTGTTAAGAAGAAAAAAAAAGTACGCTGAGATAGAAAGTAAAACAAAGATTGGGATGATTGGACTGGGCTAAACTTTTGTTGATGACCTGACTCCTGCAAGAAGTAGAACATTAATGCTAAATGTAATAGGAGTAGGATAGGGATCCAAGTCTAGCTGCTTCCATTTGAAGAACATAGAAAGTTGATTCTAGATTTAGTCTCTACTCATGCCAATGCTTCTGGCTCAAGATTCGAATGTTGTGTTCAGTCCTATTGATTCTTGCAATAGTTCTTCACGCACATTCATGATAGAAGTTTCTCAATACGTGTCACACTTGCAATAGAAGTTTGTCAATTGAACGTCACACTTGCAATAGAAGCTCAACCGTTGCAATAGAAGATACTCTCATTTCTATTCTTCTATTTGATTTACATTAGACTTAGCCTAAGTGTCTGTAGCCTAAGTTCTTGACAGGGCGGAGGGACAATTTGCTCGACAAACACACATGTGTGCATATGCAAGGCGATGGTACAATCAAATCATTTTTCTATGTAAAATATCCGACATTTCTGTGCAAAAACTAAGGAAAACTTCGGAAATCCTCAATTAGTATGATCGGCAGAGGGACCTACGTGCCTCTCCAGGGCCGATTCTGGACAGTAACTACTAATCGAGGGTTTGTTTTTTACTTTCACGATAGAATTTAACTGACTTTTCATCTTTGCGATACAAGTTTCTTTCATCGGCAATATCAGTCGCACATTCGTCTCCAGCCTTATAATAGAATTCACCAACTCCGTAAAAGTTACTCATTCGCATTCATCCCGGAGAGTGGCAAATCACCATTATCCGGTTTTACTGAGGTTAAGGTTGGACGACGGTGAGGACTGTACTGCGAATCCCCTTTTGGGGAATAACACAGTCTGTCATTCTTATGGGTTAGAAGTATCAACCGTGCGGCCAATTTTGTTGGGAAGTCCTGTAATCTAGCCACTATAAAGGTAAGATAGAATAGTGGGGAGCAGAGATGAAACGGGTCATCGGGTCAATCGGGTAAACAGGGTACGCTTGGGACCCGGGGTCTGGAGGGCAAAGAAGGTTTTTTATTCTTTCCATATTATACAATTTGGTGTTTGAATAGTGTTTCTTTCAGGGTGACCGAGAACGGGCATTTTAGAAGATTAATCTGAAAGAATTTTTTAATTTCACAAACGACATTATTCATTGATTGAATCCACAGGAATAAGACTAGATCAAGACGGGTCAAGACAGCATCACCAAGTCACGTTGGTGAAGATTCGGTCATTGGTTTCGGTTTGGCAGGTCACAGTTCGGTCGTTAGGGTCTAGACAGCTTTTCTAGTCAGTCCTGTCAAGACCGGGTCAATCAGAACGTTCGGGTTAAGTTAAGACCGGGTTACTGAGTCGACGGGTCACCTATGTTCAGAATAGGTCAGGTCGCCGGGCACCAACAGAGGCGCGGTTTAGTCTCCCGTGGTGAATGGTCTGACTGGGGGTTCACATCCAAGTGATTCGGATTCCACATTGATGCTATTCTTAGTACTTACATATTCTATTAGAACAAAAGTCAATTTAAACAAACAAATATGATACTCCTTTCTGTGTGAATCGGATGCGGGGAAATGCCCTTTCTGCTTTAAGCTCCCAGTGGCAGCAAGATGAGGTGCTTCAAGTATTGATTACCCTCGGAAAGAATAAATGACAGACTTTGTTAGAAAAAAGAGAAAGAGAGAAAGAAAGCGAAAGAGAAAGATGGAGAGAGGGCCATAACGACGCAATCACGATGCTCGAAGCCAAATGCTACTCCCAACTGTGACGTCACTTAACTTGTTTTGTCACATGGGGACCAGAGGTACACGCGATGTGAGACCCAGATGGGGTTTTGCCCTCGCACCTACCCTGCTCAATCAAGATGCTTCGTTTTTTGTTGTTTTTGGATTTTTTGCCTTTTTTTACTGACATGCAAGGACACAAAATAAAACATCTGGAAAAGAATGAGGTCACGAGGATTAGCACTGAACAAAAAGTGTGCGGATCTTGTTTATAATTATAGACAACCCATTTATTTTGAATCATTTATTGCAATTACATAATATTTGTAAATAGCAGAATAATTATACTTACTAATATTATATAGTTAATTGAAAGCAAGATTCTGTTAGTAAATACTGATAGGTAATGATAATCTTTTGTCAAATACAAGGTAACCAAAAAAGTTCTTGAGTTTCTGATACTCAGAAACAGAAAGGTATACAGGAAATGTACCTTATCATCAGTCCTCAAAGTAAACCCCTTCGGCATTCGGCACCTTTAGCCAACGTTCTTGCGGCTGCGCAATGTCATGGCTATATAAATGGGGATTCTTGGATGGAAAGAAAGCCGTGAGTGCCTTCCGCCAGTCTTCCTCATTGGCGAAGGATTTCCCACAAAGGTGGATTGTCCAGGAAATGGAACAGGTGATAATATGTTGGCTCAAGGTGCGGGGAGTACGGTGCATGACACAGTGTCTCTATATTGTATCTGTAGGCACCCGCGATACATACGGTCTGGCATTATCAGTATGGAACAGTACACTCTTACGATTCACCAATGCTGGCTCCTTCTACTGCAATTCCTGTTGCGCACGTTCCAACTGCTGTAAGTACAGGTCCGCGATGATGGTTTGACCCGATGATTGCAGTTCGTATAACATCACTTTGCAAATAGACCATCAGATACAAAGCATGATCTTTTGTGGGTGTAGAGGTGGTCTTTTGGTATGAGGTCTTCCGCGCTGACAACCAATGTCTGACACGCTTAAGAGTCTCATATAGGACAATTTTCGTCACTAGTGAGCACTCGATCGAATATGGATGTGTTGCGGTGATGAGAAAGCAACGACAAACAGGCTGTCATTCGTTGACTTCCGACAGTGTGTGTGGGGTACTCACTAGCTCAACTTGTACGCCTTTTGTTTGCGGTGTACGTAAAATATGACTATTTCGTGTTAAACCTAGAAATGTTTTGTTGCTGCCCTGCTTTATGTCGCCTTCAAGGTCTCATCATCCAGGACCTGTGGAATCATCATCATACAAGCACTAATCACTGAAATTCTGGAACCCAATGGCTAGCAGTGCGCTCTTTCACAGCATTCAGTTTGGGGGTCCCACCTTACCACCCCCGCCTCTTTGCATCCTTTGCACAAGCCGAGTTGTGCACTTCCAAGGGCGTGCATCACGAACATATTTGTTCTTCTCACCTTGGGGCAGGCGTGTCCCTAGAGATTCTTGGATTGCCGGAGTTTCGGCATTCCAAGAAGCTAATATGTTCCTTCTGTCAGGGACATCAGGTGTTACGGGACGGACTTTGGACCAGGCGTCCAGAATGTTCTCCTGGTCTAAGTTCCCTTAATAGAACTTACTTGCTTGGGAGGGTCCCTACCTATTATTTTCTTTATTAACATATAACACATAAACATATATTACAAATATTAGAACAATACATTGACTAATACGTGGACAACACATAGACAAGACAAACATAAACTTGGTTGGCTTCTTCCTTTTTTGGCATCTTCTTCTAACCTGCAACAGAGTAGGAAGGAATAAGGATAGGTGCTCATGGATTAGGTGGTGTGTTCCACAAAGTTTTTGTCGTCTCCCTTTCCTTTTGATTGGTGTCCACTTCCTCCTCGTCACTATGTTAGTTCCTCCTATCTCACTCTTGCGCTCGGTTAGTTATGCCTCTTATTTCGCTGTATTCTACTTTCAATTCTTCACACTCAATCACTCAATCACTCTTTCACAGCATTATTCTCAAAGGTTTGACTTATTCGGCGATTTGATTCGACTTTGCACAAGCCTACCTTAAACTCATAAAGCTGACAACCCTCTTCGCCACTACTCGAGTTATGACTGCTGTGAGTCTACAAAGCGCCTGTCTTTGTGGTAGGTAATGTGTCCACTCCAATCCTGCTCGCTTGTCCAGAACTTGAGGCACTTATTTCCGTATCAGTGATCACGTCTTCCCGTAACTGGCCGTCTTGTCATAAACGGCCAGAACTTTTTTTTATTACTTTGTACGTTTCAAAGAAAAAATAAATTGATTTAGTTCTTTTCGTTGAGTTTACATTAATTGGATGAAAAAGGCATATACAAGGCATAAACACTGGTAGTACATGTGAAAACACACACCAAGAAACACTACCGATAATGAGGTACTGGTATCAATCGAATTGGATGACCATCTGAAATGCGTATAGTAGAACGATATCCTTGTCCATTGTTATGAATATCGGAAGTGAAGATGCAGAAAATAGTAAAAAATATCCTAGAAAAAGTAGTAAATATCCGAATATGATACGAATGTTCAGTTTCACAAAAGTTCATTAAAGCATACTGTGGGAAGGTTGTAGATGGATCTGATTGAAAACAGCCAAATATATCGAGGTGACTCAACGCCAATATGAAATCAGTTTCTCTGTTTCCGTTTAGGCGCTAGCTTGCGTAACAGACTGGGCGCAAATAATATAGACATACAACAATAACAGACTGTAGAGTTAGCAGATTGCAAAGTAATGCCTATAAAGGTATGAATATACAGCTATATCCATGTAAATTTTAAACGGTGAATTAAAGAACAGTGTGTGCATAATTTAGTTATATAATATATAAACAGTCCGGCCTTTACACGAACTAGTGCTTACCGAGAAGAACTTACTTCCGGTTGAAAAGTATTTATAGGAACCACTGAGCCTCGATTCTTCTAGAAAGAAACAAGCGAGTAACGAAAATGCTTGCGTGCTTTTTTTTAGAGGGAAGCAGCAGAACGGTTGGAACGGTTGTGAAGGAAAGACAAGGCAGAAGTCCCGTTCAGCGAATGTGAATTCCGACCCGCCATTACATACAAGTTACACGAAAACGTACATGTGTGTGCGACTCGGGGAAAGTTGCTTGGAGTATTAAGTTGTTGGTTATGAAGCTGTGTGCAGAGAAGGAAAACTCGCCACATTCAGAGTGAAGAACAAGGATTTTTCCTCCCAACAAGTCTCCACCATCCCACGTTGTAGTGTTCGGCGAGTCACATCATTAAGTAATAATTCACGTTTGTATTGGAAAATCTTCAATTACCTTCACCACAGGGGACACACCAATCCGGAAAGTTGGAAACACAGCACAGGAAGTGTTAAGTAATGTTTTTCTTATATTAAAAGTTAACCGAAGTAGTGCAGTACCTGTAAGCAACATGATGCATTCCGGAAGCCCACGTTAAGTAAAAGTGTGTGTGACAAGAAGCCATGCATTAGTGTAATATTATTTCTGGATGCGAACAAGTAAAGCGGCCTACAGTGATAGCAATAGCAAAACAGTGTTACCCGTAAATTATTTGATTAAGAAAGGCAAAGCTAAACACAGAAATTATTGTATAAACCAGAAGCGCGGGAAAAGTGTATTGTGTGTATGTGTAGCAGTACTAATTTGCTCCCACAATAGATTCCCATTCTAAGTCACGAAGAAAACAGTGTTTGTTTCAGTTGTCAATCAAATAGCCACGGAGAAGTGTGCAGTGAATACAGTACAAGGGTATAATTCTAATTAGCGAGAAAAGCCATCTCATAGACCTTGCGTGTGATTAAATTTTCTTGGTGTAGTGAGTGCTATATAAAGTAACGTCTGGGGCTAACACATGAGAAATTTGCGCAGTCTCTTGACGAAGGACAAGTCGCCTGCGTTAGATGGTGTCAATGACATATATATTCCGTCAGAGAGTATTTAAGGAAAAAGTGCAACGTGAAAGAGTGTGGTATCATTACTCAGCCTAATACATGAGAAACCAGCTGAGTCACACTGAAGGATAGATCTCTTGCATGTGATCGAGTCCGTAGTGCATATAGTCGCACTCCTGATATTTATTATTATCGTAATCAAAAAGCCTATATTAATATTTTTGTGTCATTTACTTGTGTAGTGAGTAGTTTCATTCTTAATTTGATTTTAAGTATCTGTAGTAACTGTGCCCATGTCAGTCAACAGGCAAGATAAGCATTTCACACGCTGTAAGATTAGTGCGCCAAGTAGAAGCACATTGAGCGTAGGGTAGGATAGGGTCACCTCCACGCACGTTAGTACAGTATGAATATACAGCCTAGGCACAATCTGTAAAGTTGTATTTTGATCATTTATAGCAGCACAGTAGCGCATAAATAAATAAAACAAGTTTTGCATTCAAAATTGAATAGTACAGATTTTACATACTGCAGTTAAGAATTGCACTGTATTGTGAATCTTATATGGAAACAAAAGAATAGTTGTTTTAGTATATAAATTGTTTGGCACAGTAAATGGTTATTGCATCTGAATTACGTAAAGATATACATTTTTTTAGAAAGATTGAAAATAAAATCATTAAATATTTTTATAAAATTTTCTTTATACGAAAAACACAGTATACTATTCATAGTGAATGCTGTAGATATTATAAAGATAGAATGATATATTAAAGTGTATTAATAATATTTTTTTGCAGTGTATTAAGGTTAACGTAAAGTATTGATCTTGTGAGAAAGATTCTGCCTGTTCATAGATATTGTGTTTTACCGGTGCCGGGATTGTGGGCTCCCATGTTATTTGAACTGACTCAGATATTATACAGTAGGTCTTCACTTTACACATTAGCGCTCTTGTTCAGTTGTGGCCTCACCCCACATGTAATCGTATTTTCGGCAGCGAAGGCCGTCTCTTCGGAACTATATTTCGGGGAGATTGATTCGTTGTCTGGCATCCGAACAGAGGAACTTAGCCTTATTGATTACGCCAACCCCATAGGGCAGAAACAGTCGCATCTATTCCGCCCATACGGGGACTCCGACGAGAAACGCAGTCACATGCCTTAACCTTTTGTCTATATATACATACAACAATCTGTTATTTACACACATGATATTAACAGTTCTTCAATTAAGCTTCTGAAAATCACTCCTAAAGAACCAGAGTAACGAATAAACTTCATGTGAATAGTGCAACACTAAAAAGTAACGCATTCAAAATTCAAAATATTGTTAAGAATTTAAATTATATTACAAATTGCAAGAGTGGTAGAAAAATCGTTACCGATTTATATTTTATATGACGTTACTGAATACGACGATCGGTGCCGAACGCGATAGCCGTGTACTCTGAGGCTTCCGGTAGTGTCTCCTAAGTTTCTGGTTCGAATTCCTGCTGGCGTATGGATGTTTCTGAAGTTTAGACACTTAACAGTTAATGGAATCGGGCCGGGCCGACGTAAGTAGTTACTCAAATGGACCAAAATACATAAGTTTATCAAAGTTTTGCGAAAATATGTATATATATTAATAGGGTAATCCCCAAATATATATCGCAACAGACTGTATACGATCTTTTCAGAAATTTATATAATCTCGCTTCATGAATAATTGTAATCTATAATTTCTTGCTTTTATGTATCTTAACTATCTATAATCTGAAGATTTTTAAGTATATGTGTTCTATATAATCTAATATTTCATGTACCTTTGCTTTACAAAACATATTTTTTGTATTCTATATATAGGGTGAAGCGAAATTCTTGAAATACTCTAAAAAATTGAAAATATGTGGAGGGAGTGAGACCAAATGTTGGATACCAGTAATGTGGGTGAGGGTCTATCCGATATGGTATGGGCACCATGCCAGCCATCTTGAAAATCGTCGTCTTTGGTTTAGCTCAAGAATTTTAAACAAAAAGCGGGTAATGTGACATATTACAACAACAACCATTTTCGCTCATATTTACAACAGAATATTTATCATCGTCGATCATACATTTTGTACCAGTGGATTTTGATATAGAGACAGAAAGGAGAAATCTTACCGATATATATTTTTTTCAAGATCATTGACGGGAAGATTGCATGCTTTTCGTGCTTGTCCTGTGCGATACGTTTCCCCCCTCCCATTTTTTTGGATGCATCAATACCTGCTCTTATATATCCACCCAACGTTAGAAGAAAGATGTACATCTATAGTTTTTCGATAGACACGAAAATCAGGACACATCATTTACATACGTTTTCTCCTGAAAGGTACAGAAAAAATATACATACTTGACAAGCACTTCAACGCACGTAATGGCAATAGTTTTGGGGGTGATCCTGGTAGGATGGGAGATGGGGAATAAGGGAATTTCCACGATAGATTCCCATATAAACTCTACTACTAAAGTTATTAGTTCGTTTCGCATAACTAATATCCATAGAGGCGCGTTCATACATAAAGTTCAAGTGGAGTCTTTTCTACTCTCCGTCTCACGCGAAATGTCACTTGTCTACTCTCTTGACACTAGCGACCTTGTTACCCTCTCTTCTTCTATCGGAGACACGAATCGACGAGAAAATTCTTTCAAACATCGTTGCCAACTCACACTATTTTCTGAGAAGTAATTTTTTGTTTTACTGTTTAAGTTAGCATCTCACTGCATGAAGAGAAAAAGAAGTTGCTAATCTCCTTATACTTTTTGTTTGAATGAATTCCGACGCAGCAATTTGTATTACCTGTAAATTCATTGATTTAAGAATCCGTGTATTGTCTTTCTCTGGCAAGTAAAGATCTTGCCAAGTATAAGTCCGAATAAGAAATCGTCGCTCAATAGATGTGGTAGACACCATAATCTATCTAGGGTGTTGCAGAAGTGGTAATTATAAATTAAAGGGTGATTTCCTCACAGCAAAATAATAAACAAAAGTTTCTTTGAAAAAAAAAATAGGAAACACCCATAGTTACAGAACTAGGAACCTACTACATATTGAGCGGTCTTGTCATAAATGACGTATTAACTCTGCAAGTAATGATGCAACACGTGTGAACTTAGCAAATAAAAATCAAATTGTACCAATATATGAGTGTAGTTTATAATTTAGAGAGTGTCGTATAGACAGCTTTCGAAACGTATGTAATGGGTATTACATTTATGTTAAATGTGATATTATTTGCATGTCTGCTAAACGCACCGAGTTCTAACGCATATCAATAGATGGCAGCACAAGAACAAGGCTGGGCCTCAAAACTGACAGCAAACAAGTATCAAAAGATGGCGTAGTAATTGTGTTGCGGGAATTTTAAAGGCTAGATGATGAGAAACGTTATTATTTTGTGTTATTTCGTGTTGTTATGGCTGTGATATTGTTTTACTAATGTAGTTGATCTTTAAAGTGATATCTGTCAAGTTTCAGTTAAGATTAATATGTCGAATGATATATACACAATGTTTCTGATTAACGTTAGTTGTATACTAGTCCGGCTTGGGTCATAGTCGAGACAGAAAGCAAGTCTCTGGTTTAGACTCAACCTAGCCTATCTGTGGGAATGAGCGTATTAGCGAGGATCTGGTGTTGCATACGCATCAGTGAGACTAATATCCATATGAAAACAATAGGACATCATTTCTCAGTGTCGGAGAGTGCGAGTAAGTATGTGATTTTGCAGTCATTGCACAGAGACTAATCATCAAAATATTCATCTAACTTCCAGCACGTCATTATGCCGAAACCTCCCAAAACAGGAGAACATAAGCTACCAAATATCATCATGCAAACCTCATCCACAGTCACGCCACAATCAACATCACTAGACACAATACCTAAAAATAAGCATAGCACCGATCAACTGTCAGAAACTAGCTCATGATCACGCACACCACTGCCACGTCATTCAGGCAACGGCAAGTCACCACCAAGTAAAATATTTCATACGTTCAGCGCTTCAGATTCCTATTCAGTTCAAGAACAGCTAATGAACATCACATCTTCAGATCACGATGAACAGCAAGCAAATTCAAAATCTCCGCTTCACTCTTTTCTTCTGATCAAATTTGACACCAGATTTCAAACGCCAAAACAGATCTTCCAGCGATGAATGAAATATGTTCCACGATAAGCCATTCATCTGATCATACCAACACGAAACGGAATCATCGTCAAATCTCCTGGCAGTGCACTAGCTACCACAATCCGGAACAAGTATAGCTTTGAAATCTTCGGTAAAGATGCTCAACTTACTCCATTATCATCTAGAACCATCCGCATTCAACCACCACCTAGACGAGCTCCACAATTATCTGTAGTAATTAGAGGCACCCTGATACCACCGATGAAGAAGTAGAAACCGAATTACATGGAGAAGGACACACAATAACAAAATGTCTCAGGATCAAGATACAAGAAGGCACCAACAGTTACATGGTTAGAGTCCTCACTACAGATCAACATACTATAGACTCACCATTACAAAGAGGAGCATACATCTATAAAAGGAGATATTGAGTCAAACCTTCACGCACTCAACCGCCGCTGCCCATCAGGTGTGAACGTTGCCAAACATACAATGAACTTACGACAGTTGAATGCAGAAACCAACCTAAATGAGGATGCTGTTCAGAAAACCACAACACAAAATCCTGTCACAACCTTACCAATCCATCCAAATGCAGCCAGTGTAATCAACAGCATCCAACGTTTTCATATAAGTGCCACGGTAGACCCAAACCTGATCCAAACAACTCTCGCTTTCTTGCTGCACCCCTCCAAGTTCTAGAGACTACACCCTCGACATCTGACTCCTACATCCACCCACCTCCTACCGTAGACCAAGTCATTTCCTTCATCACTCTCTCTTTTCAAAACCTTCATCCGTTTCAAAGAGAATCCATTTTACATCAGGTCACAGTAGCTGCCAAAGAAATCTTCAAAGTAAAACTACACGCTATATATTCTAATCTGTGCGTTTTCTTCTCAGTCCAGCCCCTCAACCCCGAGTAATTTCTTCATTATCATTTCAGCTTTATCATTCACGATTCATTTCATTTGTACACTCTAACCATCAATGTTGTATGTAGGGCACACCTGGATTTCATTGATACATAGTGTCGTCCCTAGGTAAGAAGAAATCAATCATTCGTTTAATTGTGCCAACGTGTTGTAACGTTTATTTGCATTTCACCTCCATTACTCATTTCATAATCATATCATCAAGTACTTGCAATAATAGAAGAAAGACAAGAAGGAGAAGATGATGAACGATTTAGAAAAATAATTAAGGCAAAGATAGTAGGTTGGAGTTATAAGCAAAACCTTATAATACCCCAGATCAGTATTGAATAATAAAGGATTATTACAAATATTATTACTTCTCTTAGCCCAACTCCTCATTCCATATTCCCATAATTTCCTTTCCCAGCGCTGGCCTGCTTTGAGGGCGTAAATCTCACATCAGGCGCTAATCACACTTTGTGGCTAGCACTAAAATAAAAAAAGAATCATAGTCGAGAGTTTTAGCTTCGGCTTTATGTAAAAATTCTATTAAATTTTTACTGCTGTTTGTATACGTCTAGTTTCTTTGCTCAATGAGTACTTGGATTTGCTTCTGTAGTAAACACTACCGGCTAGCATGTCGTTACGAAGTGTCGTCCCGCCTATGGCTGTACTAAGACCTAGGTACAAGGAACATCTTGACATTTTGTTCGTCTTAGTATCGCTCACAGCTTACCCTGAGATATACTGAGTTAGGATGGGAGAATGCTTATACTAAGCTTGACGAGCATCAACAATTTTATAGGAAGTAATATTTTGCAGAGAAGGACCGTATATCAAGGAGAGGATATATTTGTAGTATAATGCCACGAGCAAAAATCACCTTTCACGTAAGGATACCTCAAGCAGGATTCTTCTATCATTGTTGAAAACGATGTAGTGCATGCAATTTGGAATTCAAATTTCTATGTTAACATGCTTTGCATTATTTCTTGTCTAGATATGACCTCACTTGTGATGAAACCCTCCTGATACTTGGGTGCCTGCAGCCTCAAAACTACATATATTTGGACGTTTTTTTTTAAATAAACGTTTCTCTTGTCTTTGTGTGAGGATTTAACCTTTGAATTTTTGACCAAACATTTTGCAACACCCTGTATATATAGACGAAATGAACGTGTTTCTAATTTGAACCCCAGTTTCTCTGAATTGTTGAGAGACAAGCCACTTTTTGAGCTTGGCGAAGACGTGATAGTTAAATGAAATAAGGTCAGGGCTCTTAGGAAGATAATCAAAAATATTCTATCGGAGCTTGAGAATCAACTTAACAGTGCGGTCAGCAGTGCGTTTGGTTTCAATTTGTCATCAAAATTAGGTATTCTTAATGTCAGTATTCCTCGTGGCTGGTTGTGAATGACACGCCTTATTGTTAAGTTTGAAATTGTCTCACAGACATATACACAATTGCTGATGAATTTTGAATTTTACAGTAAGAAATCTTATCATTGACCTTACGTCACAACTCGCGGGATTGTATATTGTCCCAGGCATTTCTCACTCTAGTACAAAGGTAAATTACATCAGATTAGTAAAAGTACGACTCTTTCAATGTAGAAAGTAATCACAGGTAATCGTCATCAGAATTTGACGTCAGAGCCACCTGTTATAGTTGTCGTGAACTAAAGTGGATCGTGTATGAATTTAAAGGAAAAAAACACCTAACTTGACTTTTTTAACCCAACTTAATCAATGGTCAGTGAAATTTATACAATTTGAAAATCCATATATGTATTTAAAAAACAAAAAAGAGTCTTTAAAAAAATAAAATATAAACCCGCCGCGAATCGAACCCGTGTCAGCTGTCCGATGCTGTAACCAGTACACTAAACCGGCAAATCTCCAGCTGCTGCTTGACAGTGTTGTTTATGGAGTAATGGTTCACGGTACACACACGTGTCAAAACTGATGACGACTTCCGATTTATCTACTTTGACTCACTTGCGACTAGCGATAGGATGAGCACTCGAGGCTGAGGCATTTTCACGCATGGGAATTTCTCCTTAAAAGTAAATATTACTTCCAATCACGTATTTTCAGTTGCCAATTTAGAGTATTGATAGCATGTTGGAAAGCTAATTCAAGGAAAACGGGTTCGAACCCTGGTGTAACTTTCTTAGTTTTTTTTTAATGAAAATGACTTTTTCTTATATATATATATATATAGGGGTTGGACAAAAACATCTAAAAACACGTCATACAGGACACGTAAGTGTGGCCCGCCACTGTACACCACGTGTTGCGGTTGCCGATCGTGTTTTGTTTTCAATGTGTCATGTGGACCTTCCTCTTCCGTCAGCAGTACCCAGTTCACCTGTGAGTGTCGTGGTGTGCAAGTGGTGCGGTAAAATGGGCGACCTGACAGACTTCCAAAGAGGCATGATCGTTGATGCCCGTCTGGTTGGAGCTTCAGTGACAACAGTGGCGACCATTGTGGGAGTATCGACAGGCACTGTGTCCAATGTCACGAGGGCATACACAATGCATGGGCAAACAACGTCTGCAAAGCACAACAGTGGTCGAAAGACAATCCTGTCCGATAGGGACAGGAGGGCATTAAAACGGATTGTAGCAGCTAAAAAGCAGAC
>JAGDQP010010800.1:28835-54699 GCA_022664845.1 Lepisma saccharinum
TATATATATATATATATATATATATATATAAACGCATTAGGAAATTTAATAAAATTATTGAACAAACGCATGTGGACGTTACGCAAGTCAGGTTCGGTATTTTTGTCATTGCACACGCGATTAATTTGTGTTTTTACAAGGTGCCGTTCCTGTCGCAAAATTTTTTTTTAGAATTATTTGCCGTGGCACCTTTCTAAGTAGAGCCCACATGTAAACACTTCCGGTACGGCACAGCACTCTTGAGTTAACAGCACTTTTGCGGATGCCCACTGCTAACCGGGAACTGCGCCCTCACGCGGCTAACGCCGCCCAGCTCCCTTCTGACGTACCGTACCCCCTTGCACTCTGTGTGCATCCTGCCCTGATGGGTTTATAATCCTAATTTTTAGTGGCCTCTTTTAAAATTATAAATCACAACTTTTATTATATTTCCTTCTGTGTATTTACATAGAAAACGGAAGAGAATGTTAAAAACATATGTAAAAATCCGACGCCAGGGTTCGAACCAGGGACCTTTAGATCAGCTTCAAGATCCGTTAGCCACAAGACCAAACTCAAGCTGCCCGATTGAGCGCTTCTCGGTGTTACTTATAGCTCAAGTCACCCGAGAGTGGGCTATTCGTAGTGGAAGTTTTTCCACATGTGTTATATTCATAACAGAAACCAGTGCAATTAGTTCTAAGAAAAAAAAGATATTACGTTCCTGTCGCTAGTCACAAGACTTGCGTCTACTTAGGTCACTGGAATTAAAATGGCGGCTTACTAAAGCGGAAGTAGCCCACTGTCGCTTATCCTGAACGATAAGTAACAGCAAGAAGTGCTCCACCTGACAGCTGCAGTTTGGTCTTGTGGTCAAGACGTTAGACAACTGATTCAAAGATCCCGGGTTCAAGCCCTGCCGTTGATTTTTACATATTTTTTTAAAAAGGAAAATTATTATTTTTTCGTTATTTATGTAAATACACAAAAGGAAATTTAATAAAAGTTGTGATTTACAATTTTAAAAGATGCCACTAAAAACTAGGATGTATATAAACCCACCAGGGCAGGATGCACACCGAGCGATAGCGAGATGTACAAGGGGGGAGGGTGCGTCCGAAGGGAGCTGGGCGACGTTAGCCGCGGGGGTTCGCAGCCCCCTGTTAGCGGTGGGCATACGCAAAAGTACTGTTTACTCAAAAGTTCTGTTTAGGGGAAAAAATTGTGCCGTACCGGAAGTGTTTCCAAGTGTGCCGCCATTTTAATTTCAGTGCCCTACGGCTAGACGCACGTGTCACAAGTCTCTAGGAGGAAAATAGATGAGTTGAAGCTACTGCACAAGCGCGATCCGATCACTGTTGCCAACACTTTTTATAACAAATCGACCTTCTTTTTAAAAACGTTCCTAGTTTCTAGATCATTTTACCGTGTTAAGGGGCGTCAAATGTAAGTGTATGAAATCAATCGAGTAAGCTCTTTTGACTCACCTCATAAAGAAAAACATTTTACAACTCATAAGGAAACGGTAGAAAACACTAACATTTGCTTATTCTTGTATTGCTATGAAGCAAAATTGAAGAAAGAAAGCTATGACATTTAACTACAACTGTTTTCAGTCCCTAGTTTTCTGAGTATCGCAAAATATAATTCACTCTAAAAAGTGAATAGTAAATACTTTTATGCTTATGGCTTCATTCTCTATAACATTGGAGAAATGAGGAATATGATAACATAATTAATATGAAGCATAACAAAATTTGATCTGTTCATGAGATGAACAAGAATTATTAATCAATTTTATTATTATTTGTGTACATTTTAAAAGTAGGTAGCATATATATTTACAAGTAATATTCAATCAATTATTGCTCTTTTTAAAATGTAGATACATACTAAAATAGAAGAAAAGTTTCAAATAATGCAAAGAAGATAAACAATTTGAAACACAAAATACATAAAATTTGCCCCTCAGAGGAAATATTTATGCGAGTTATTTATGATGAACTTTCCAGGCGTGAACCATTTGAGATTTGTTATTTTATTTTATTTTTTTACTGGTTTGTTGAACACAACACATACGCACCCAATAAAATTGTGTATCGTTGCTGTCTCATATCGTTACATTTTATAGATAATAATATTACAATTTATTTTAAATAATTGTAGGAGTCTCTTTCTGTTATGTTAAATTATGTCGACAGCAGGATTACTTACGATTGTTCAGTTGTACCAGGATCATATTTAGTGGAAGCGATTTATGTGGAGATTGAAAACATGGATGAATTAATTATAAATTGACGCTGAGATCGGTTATAACGTTAATTGCTTTCAGTGTGACATCGTCGATCATTTGTTTGATTTCCAAGTACTTTGATTCTCTAGTATACGTCATTTCGTTTTAAACTACATGAGTTCAGGAGCATTATGAATTCCATTATGCGGTTAAGAGCATCCATTACAAATTAACATTACAAATTTATACATTTCATCAGATTCTGACGCTTTTATTTTCCTGAGTGTCTTTGCGGGGACTCTCAGCATTCTTGTCTTTACAAGACTGCTTGCTACATTTGAATTTCTGAACGTCACACTTCTACAAGGTCACATGAAGATGTGGAGTCACCATTTTTGTCCTCACACGGTTTCAAAACTTAGGAAAGTTCTTTAATATATCCCATAATATTTCAGAGAAATGTTAATATTTACAATTATCAGTAGTAATTCTGAGAAACATCTTTACGTTGTTGAAAGTACTAAGTCCCAAAGGGATGCGTAGAAACAGAAAACGACTTCTTATATCACCACATATACAATGCTGGTCAATTGTTTGTTGCCGCCATTTTGATCCTTTATTTCAGCAAAAATTGAAAATATTCTCAAAGAGTGGGGATCCGTAATTGACAAATCAAAAAGTGCTTGAAACGTAGTCTAAGTCGTGACAGTAAGGTATATTATGTATTCGGAGTCGGGCAACACATTTCTGATGCTATATACTACTGTGATCTGGTGCTTTATGACTGCAGCGTAATCAACCGACTGGATTTTTAACTCAACGACCTGGTTTCGAGTCCCGCTTCAGCCCTCTTCTTTTGCTGCCCGTATCCTAGAGAGCTGAATGATGTCTGGTTCTTATCAGTTTCTGAAGTTGTTGAACAGTGTATCATTATGAATCTGTATGAGAATTAAGTTAAGTGTTTCTTCTCCAAAGTTATGTAACAGCCCAGATCTCCGTTTTCCCACTTTGTTGCAAGCAGATGACATACATCACGTTCTTCAGGCTCTAAAAATCAGAAATAAATATAACAGACCACTAATTATATATTTAAGACAAGTATTGACAATGTCACATAAATATATTTCTAATGGTTATGAAACATGGTCATAGTGATTAATAAACATCACGTTTCAATGACGCAATTTTCCGAATTAATAAGCCTTCCAACACATTCGAAATTTTCTGGCTTGATCTCTGTTCTGTAGAGTGTTGAAAAGCATATTGTGTTGTGAGTATCTCGTATAAAAAAATCACAGCTTGACAGATATACGCTCGCACAATACATTAATTCATACGAGCTTTATATTTACAGAGACAAAGGGGAAAGTGGAATTCGTTTAATGCGTATAGAATTAATTGGAATTCCTTTTAAGAAAAACAATGACTAAAACTCACTGGCTATTCATTTTCTACTGGACTGACAATCATGTAGTAGCAGGTGGTGAGTCAATGAAAATATTTAAAGCTATTGGGCTTCCTAGCAATGATTAATCTTCAATTGAAATATGAACTTTCTAATTAACTTTACAACAATAATACTTGCAAGCTGTATTGGCCTCCCTTCTACATACTATATAGCCCCGTGGTCACTGGCTGACTCACTCACTCACTCACTGATTATCAATATTCACAGGCCAAACTACTGGACTAAAAACACCAAATTTGGAACAAAAGTGTAGGACCATGAGTAGGTAAAGGAAAAAATCCGACATTTTGAAAAAGACGCCATCTTGGATCCAAAATGGCCGCCAAACCCATTGTTGTATAGAACAGAGAGCTTAAACCGCTAGGGCTATTGAATTGAAATTTGGAATGATGGTATAATATCATTAGAAGATTACGAAAATATTTTCAAATTTTGAAAAAGTCGCCATCTTCGATCCAAAATTGCCGCCAAACCCATTCTTGTATAGAACACGCAGCCTAAATTACTGGGGCTATTGAAAGGAAATTTGGTATAGAGGTGCATTATCAATTGTAGGTTACGAAAATATAACACAATGTACCCAAAGACGCCATCTTGGATCCAAAATGGCGGTCTTAAAAATCCATTTTCCACAACGTTTGAGATAGAGATACGAAATTTGGTATGAAGGTGTATCATAACTAGTAGTTTATTTTGGGGAAATCGCCATCTTGGATTCAAAATGGCCGCCCAAATATTAATTTTTAACACCGTTTGAGCTAGATAATAGAAATTTTACATGAAGGTGTATCTTCACAAGTAGGTCATGAGTGACAATATAATAAAACATTAATAAAATCGTAATCTTTAATCCAAAATGGCCGCCCGAAAACACATTTTATCAACCACTAAGGCTAGACAAATGAAATTTGGTATGAAGGTATACCATGACGAGTAGGTAAAACAATAGTGAAAAAAACCATATGGGGGCGCAGCCCCCCCGGTAAATGGTATATTTGTACCATGGAGTCGGCTAGAGAGTCTCTGTTTACGATAAGGAGAGGAGAAGCCCCCCAAACCCTGATGTTGGGAGCGCAGCTTCCACGGGTGTCTGGGGGCAGCGCCCCCAGCGAAGCAAAGCGAGTCTAATAATAAAACTGAATTTTAATTTGCATACGATAAAGTATATAAAACATATTTTGTTTCAAATAATTTTTACTAGTTCGAACAAAAAGTGCTTGTCCACTCGTTCTTAGGCGTTGGACTAATTTATGTTCAATAACTTATAAATTTAACAAATTATGATGAAATTTATTAAATAAGTAATGATTAATTGTAATAAAGAGTATCCTTCGTAATTGGTCAACAATGAACTAAAAACCCTTTACAAACCTTATCATTTTTTGTTTATAACAAGCTTGTGGTTTTCATATCATATAAAAACACTATATATGATATTATAGACTATATAATATAAAGATGTTTATATTATAGTTTATAATTAATGTTTTGTTGAATCGCTGTGAAACATTGACATTGAAAGTGCAAACGACTCAAAGGTTAAAAGTCGCACAAAGAGTAATGGAGAGAGGCATGATAGAAATAGCTAGGATGGACAGGAAGAACCAAGTTACTTCCTGAAAGAAGAACTGGAAAGTTACCAGGTACGAGTTCAGGACTACAAAGTTATCATGGGAGTTGCTGACTCTTTGAACACTACGGACTGCAGTTAATGAGGGCGCGTTGTATTGAAGAGGATTAATTTCAGGTCGCCGGCTCTAAATGGCACGCTTCAGTTTTGAGAGCAGTTCACACTACACATTACCACAGGCTCCATAAAATCCAGTAAAAGCACAGCTTTTTGAGCCCAGGAAACAATTACCATGAATCTGATTAGGCTTGGTTGAACCTTTCGTCTTTAGTTAGGTTGAATGATTCCAATGCATGGATTGTTGTTTACGGTCGACAATTAACATAAGAAATTCTCATCTCGTCACTACTCACGATACGAAAAAAGTAATCTCTCTTTTTCTCTCCCGTAGCGGTCTAACATATACGTGCAGACAGAATGATTTGGCTTTTGTGTTTTTCAGTCAATGGTTGGAACCCATCTTGTACATACTTTAAGATAGCTTGCATTTTCAGTAATCAAATTTTATACTGTAATCCGTGAAATGTTTGGAAATGCCATGACAAGGTAACCAATAGAAAAGAAACAAATTCAAATTTTTGTACGCATTTAACAAGGAAGCCCTAGGAATTTTAGATAATTCACGATGAATTTCGGCAGCATTAACACCGTTTCCATTGAGAAATCACGAATGGAACTTCTCAACAGGTGATATTATTTAAATCTCGCTGCCATCATTGGTAACTCAATCAACACAAATTACTGACGCACTGGCCATTAGCTACTCAGTAAACTACTACAATCCACTGTTATGTCATTTATCCTTAGCGATGGCCCGTTTCTTTTGAAATATCTATCGTATATTATCAACTTTGTTTATAGACTTTTAGACCAAATGTTTTAGATATGAATGTGACGAATAATGTATTTAATTTATATTTATTTAGTTTATAATTTCAACATCATGATAATAAAAATTGTACGAGAAGGGGGAGTTAAGCATGACAGTCAAAAAAGACGTGATTCCTATTTAGTCGCATTTACCTGACATCTGTTTGCGATCTGATGTATCACTGCTTATTCTCGGATTATCTTTGGAAGGCGTGTAGATATCATCCGACATCAAACAGTGATTATCAAATTGAAAATAGATGTCGTACGTAGTAATCTCGCATTTATTGACTTTAGGATTTATTTTCTCTTGCTACACCCTTTAATTCGAGTACTAACAGTTTGGTAAACACTTATTCAACTTAAAATCTACTCATTGAATTGAATTTATTTATCACTGAAGTGGTCGCGTGGAGCACGATAGTGCTTCATCTAAATTTTGCATATGTTTGGTACCAAGTTTAATATGCAATATTGATTTTCGGGCAATTTGGATTACGGAAAGGCTTTACACTGATTTACATATAAAAACAAATATAATTTACATCAGAATGTTCTTAAATATTACTGCATTTGTAAATTTGCCATTTAATGTATCATACATTAATTTTTTTTTTTTTACAATTACTATATTTGTAAGTTTGTTAATTTAGACTAAAACTAACCATAAAGTGAGAGGATAATAATAATAATAATAATAATAATAATAATAATAATAATAATAATAATAATAATAATAATAATAATAATAAAAGAGCTTTCTTAAACTCAAAATTATCGTAAAAGTAATACTAACTATGTGTAAATGAATATTGAATCTGCAATAAAAGAAAATTTCTTATGGCATTTGGCCGCAAAATGACAAAAAAAGCTATTTTTTTTCTCTAAGTAGCACCTAAAATTGAAGAAAACAAATAACTTTTTCTTGTATTTTCGTCGTTGAATTTTTCCCGAAATTTTACATCGCAATGAATTGCAAATATTCATCGTGTTTATACATGTATTCATTCCGAGCACTCTCGACACACTTCTTTGGTGATCGGGACACACCCATTTCTGGCACTTGTTGCGCGATTTCCTTTTGATTTTGCTTCTTTTTCTGCTACAGATGTAACACCGACCAGTATTTGCTATCTTTGGCGGTGGAGGTTGCAATGGGTTTTTTTCTTGCAGTTGTAAAAGGAATTTATCTCTGCCATGTATTACTCTTGCTATCAGTAACCGGAATGGTCGCGTAGAGCACAATGGTGCTCCAGTCCTGCAGTTTGGGAAACAATTATTCCTGAAAATAGTTAGTAAACCATGAGACGGTTCAAACGTGGCTAACAGGTTACACATAGAATTGGGGGAAGGTAGATGATCGCTCAAGGTCAAATGTCTTACCAAATGGCGTCTGCAATCAAAACAAAACACATGGAGCACTATGGTGTTCCGCGCGACCACTGGAGTGTACGAACAGCCGAACGAATGATGATAGGAGAATTGGTGGAACGAAGAAAATGAGAGGAAATGGAAGAACCCCGAAAAAACCCAGGCACACGGTGTTTGGTTACCACAAAGCACATATGGCACGAGCCGGGATCGAACGTAGGACTCCACGCTCCAGAGGAGAGTACTCTACCACTGAGTCACTACGACCCCACTCATTTATATACACTCTGTTAATAAACTATTTTTTAAAGTAGAAAGAAGCACAAAACAGTAAGAAAAGACAAGCTCACAAAGATGCAGAATGCTTTCTTTGGTCTGATGGCTTCAGAGCTGAAGAAAAAAAAAGATTCCATATTCATCAGTGAGCACAAACAGGTACTCTGCTAAAGGATAATAAAGAAAAGTGAAAAATTGGAAACCTTAAGTTGAAGGAAAATTATAATTATATGGGCCGAGATGGCTCAATAGAGCGTTCATCTCTGATGCTAGGGGTTGAAGGTTCGACCCCTGCTGATGCCATGTGGACTTTGTGGCGGAGAAATACCGTGTGCGTGGTTTTCTCGGAGTTCTCCCGTTTTCTTCCACTTTTTTCATACCACCAAATCATCCCATTATCATCATCCATCCGGCCTGAGCCTAAAGAACTTTTAAAAAATGAAAAATTAAAGAAATTATAATTCTTTTGAAAGTATTTTTTAAAGGGATACATAAAATAAAACCTCTACAGCAGAAGACAAATAGGTCAGAATTATTTTTCTAAAAATATTCTTGGTACTTTGGTAATTTATTGAGTGAAGAAATGGCAACACTGTATTTTCATCTGTTATGAGAGGGACAAGGATGCGAGAAGAACAAGAAAAAAAATCTTGTCTTCTCTCTCTCTCTCTCTTTATCTCTCTGTCACTTCTTCTCTTTGTGCGTGTCTTTCCGAGTACCTTATTAACGGCCTCTCTTAACAACTCTCACTGCTAATTATCAAATTGATGTCATTAATTTTGCAGAAATGTAGAATCTGATATGGCTGCTTGCATATTTAATACCTCTTGCTTCCTACAGTTCTTTCTTCTGTTGAAAGATGGATCTTCAAATGAACTAAAATTATTGCAAAACTCTTTCCATTTTGCCATTCTGCTTCATCTATTGTCCTTTTTCTTTTGTTTAATAAGTACCATTAAACAGACATTTACCATTTTTGCAATTGTATTTCGTTCTATCTGAACGATTATAGACCAAAGCACGTTTTAAGATTCTAATAAACAATTTTAATTGGTCTTTTCTAATTTGCTGTTTTATTTTTGTCTCAATACGTAAAGATTTTATTTTGAAATTAATGCATTGTTCTCTTTACTCGTAAAGAAGTATTTTTGTTTCTTAAGAAAACTGATTCTTATTAAAGATATATTTGTACCATAACAATGGCTGGCTTAACAACTTCTCTGGTTGAGATGAGTCTTTATGATTTTTTTTTAACCATAATGCTCTTTGTTTTTCTTTGACCCTATATCATCAAATTACACGTCTCCTAGACAAAGGACTCAAGAGATATGCGAAACTTCTTGGGTAGGATATCAAAATTTACCTTTCTACGCATTGAATAACATTTGTATACATGTGATAGTAACACAGAGAAACTCTACATAGTAAAGTATTACGTTTTTATGTAAAAGTTGAGAATGCCAACTTTCCAAGCACAGAATTTGAATTTGCACTTTTATTTATTTAATTATTAGCTTATTATTGGACACGATAGATAAATATCTAATTACAGTATTCAGAATACATACAGTATGACATTATATATTGAAACTACGTAGTACCATATTCTGCATGAATTATTCATTGCTTCATATAAGAATGAAATTTACCCATATTTATGTTAAATATATCTATCTCAGAATAAGTTCTTAGGATTCAAATGTATAATGAACACCCTACATGCGATGTAGCATGGGCCTAGAAGTGCATGATTACATTACGCGGTCAAATTACTGTATGCGGGGCATGCAACCCCATTTCTGATAAGTGTTTCGAGTGAAATGCATTATTATTTTAATAATTGAAGCGGTTAGAGGATAAAGGTGTCATGTTACATTTATCCTTCCACAAACTTGTCTGTGTAACATATCCCCTTCATCGTTTCTGAATCTCTTTATTCAGACGAGGAATAACTTAAATGGGGTGTTGTAGAGCAAGAATAACACATAACACTTTCATCCACCACCAGAACTCATTTTTTCGACAAATGTAACATGACACCTTTATCCTCTAACCGCTTCAATTTTATGAAGAAACGAACTTCTTTTTTTTTTAAAATATTTGTAACATTAAGCTGTTTGACAGCTCCGAATACTTCTCAAGCTTAGAATATATTGCTGTTTTATTTACATGTCAAAAAGCACACAAATAAAATTGTATTTGTTTGGGGGTGTCGAGAGTTTTTTCCGGTATCAGGATACAATACTATTGCAGGGTATTCTAATCGGTTCTTCATTAAAGTTAGTTTGTTTGATGGAACGTTTCATCCGTTACCTTATGATCAAAGCTTTCTGAGTTTGGTTTCTGCTGGTAGCCATATTAAATTTAGTAGTTTGGGATGCACTTTAAATTTAGGACCAATAAGTGTTAAATCCATACTACCCTTAGAAGACAAGGGGAAAAACCACCATCGGCTCATCTTGTCCAAGGTTTTTTGAGCCATAAACTTGCCTCGGACTACAAAACCTAATCATAATCAACATTTACATGTGATGAAGAACACAGGAAAGGAAAGTACACAATATATAACAATAATGAAAGGGCAAACATAAAAATGAAACAGGTATCCAGTTTCAAATACACATGTGCCCAGAATTTGCACATAATCAGTAAAAGCGAAATGAAAGGAAACAACGAAAGCTTTGATCACGGTGATCAAACTCATCAACCCAACCAATTTTGTGTACAGTCAAATGTTCCTCGACGTCGAAGGTTCAAATGTTGCGATGAACGCAGCAGTGAATCACAGTTTGGTTGAAGTTACCTTGTTCTTGCTGTGAGTTTAGCAATGGTCTTTGTGGATAGAGAACTTGCAGCACAGTAATTTGAAACAAAGACGTCATTTGGTCAATCTGTTGCAGAGTAGAGTAATCAGACGCCTGAAACAGGTCAGACACAAGCCTAGGGCTACAGTCCTCAATGTACTACACACTGCCATCTCCTGGCTTTGTCGATTGTTCCAAGACACAGGAGAGGTTCGAGGTCGATCAGTGTAAAATCAACCAACACTTTTCTGTTAGACAGGAATCTTGCATTAATTTCTCGGGGAAAATCGGATGAAGTCTGAAAAGTTACTCCCTTCAGAGTTAACAACCGTTTAGGAGCACGAGTAGCAATATATCCTGTTTATCGGAGGCTCAGAGCAAGCGGTCTTTTACCGGATATCCAGTAGTATACACAGCTCTCATCCCTGGAAAAGGCGGGTTATCAAGAACATCGATACTTGCTTGTTTTTGAATCAGTAGGGGAAATGTGCTCCTCTTGGTTGAGTTCAGATTCAGTTTACAGACTGATTCGCAACGCACAACGCTCTGTAAGTAAGAACATGGAACCCGAAGTAACCCTATGAATACAATAGAAATGGGTCAGTTTGGTGGCGTAATCTACTTGTTTTTGTTTTAACATAGTGACATCTGTGTTTGAGCATAGTTAACACTAAAGTTTATATTGAAAATTTATACTGAATCCCCGTTTGGCTATTGATACACCTCATCACTTCAATACGACTACGTACACCAGATAACTATTTTATCATTTCGGATTGTGGTGACATGAATAAAAAAAAGGCAACTATAGCACTGTTTACATATCTAGCTTAAACATAGCAAGTCGAAAGGAGAACAAACAAATAATTGCTAAGTTATGGATAATTTAGGAAACCGAGAAAACGTGCAAAAAAAATGTCTTTAAGTTTTAATATCTTTCCTATGAAAACATATCTTTTCGACTCTGTCAGCTTGCCCCTTGTATCCTTTAAATGTTTTCTGGGAACCAATGACAATAACAAGGAAATAGTATTAAATATTTAATTAATGAAGACCGTAAATGCAAAACCAGTTTCATCAATTTTTGAAGAAAAAAATAGTTCCCGCTAACACTGCCTTATTAAGATATTTTACACGTAAAACTACAATATTTTGTGCAAAAAAGATATAGCAGTCAGTTTACAAGATGAAAGAAATTGACATTGATGTAAAAAAGTTATATTCACAAAACGGTTTCCTGCAAAATAAGTATAGTCAGCAGCACTGACAGAAGTACGTACAGGAAACTAATATTGTGTATTAGTTATTTTCTAAATGAAATTACAATGTGCAGTTAATATTTGTGTATATTTCCTTGTGGATATGTAATTATACATTTTGCAGTAGCAGGCTTTTGTACATTCATAGTGCAACGGACATGAAAGCTTAACATCTGGAAGCGCTTCTTCTCGTAACTCAGCGCGCAAGTTGGGATAATAAGATCATCCAGCTTTGGGACTTAGGTCATTTTCCATTTCTAATCAATGTATAAGAACCTCTCTAGCAGCAAAAGGATGTTGGGTCGATGACGCGAATATCGATCATAGTTGGCCGTTCTGAGTAAACATCGATTCGAACTGGTGTGGTACGATATTTCGACATTCAATGCCGTTCTTCAAACTTAACAAACGTGTTTAACGAGAAAAGGTGAAAAAAAATAAAATAAAAATGGCAGGTTAAAATATCAAGTTTAGAGAAATGCCACTCTATGAAGATACCATTGCGTGATATCAATTGACAGAGGCCGACATGGATTCGCAGGGCGTCGTGTATGTTCTGGAAAGTCTATTTAATGGAAAAATAACACGTGTTTTACATTAATAACACCTAAAAGCTTCTACAAGCTCCGTGCTTAGTCATTTTGTAATGAAAAGACTGTGTCACCACATTCTATGTCTTGATTTGATGAAATACATAATTGACGTATTATTATTGAAGGGTGGCTCAATAGCGTAGTGGTTAAAACAACGGATAATAAATCACAGGGTTGTTGGTTCGAATCCAGCCGCAGAAAAGTGGGAAAATTTTCAGCTATTAATGAAGACGAGAGTAAAACGCGTAATGGAAGAAAGACAGGATGTAATCAAGAGCTTTTTTTCTAAAACTACTGTAAAAAATATGCGTAATTCTGTTGACTGAAACAGTAAATTTCCTCAGCATGTAACTTGGTACGATTTTAGTTGCATACAACTGAAAAATAACTGTTGGACTAACGTTGGGCCACATGCAAATTGAGATTATCATATAGTTTGCCCTACGTTACACTTCGCTTTTAGGGCGAACGTTACGACTAACGGCCAAATAGTACATAGGCCGAACCGTACTGAAAAACTTTAATCTAACGTTACAACATAGTCAGATTTTCATTGGTCCAACTAAAATTTGCTGCTATTTTGTGTTATATCTGTTGTTACTTGCAATATAAACACGATATGAAAAATTCTATATTACTTTTGAGTTGATCCTTTATAATACGGCCCTCGGCCTCTTCTTGCTTAGTCAATTTTGCCCGCTGCCTAAACATGTTAGAGACCCGTGACGTAGAGGATAACAAAGATTTATACACAAGTTGGTGAGAAGATTAGGTCATTTTAACCAAACTTCCATACACCTGTAAGACCAGAATGATTGATGTAGTTTTACCTCCTTCATTTTGGTAGGCAACATGTACGGCGTCCCTTTTATGCAACCCAATTAACATGGCTTTCGTGTTGGTTGCATAAAGACCCAGGGGCAAGTCAAGTAAACAAACACTCAGTGCGGCTGATTCCAAAAAATTCCAAAGGTCCAAAAAAATGTAACTAGTTAGGGATTTTTCGTGTACACCTGTAATGGTCAGAAATTCCCTATGAAAGCGTTTATTTCATTTTAGCTGTCCCAGAAGAGGAGTCGTAAAGCTACCTTTGTTCGATTGGCATCGATTGTGTTACTGAGGCAGTAAACGACGCACGTGTTGAAAGTTGTATAAAAACTTTAGATTGAAGCAGATCATAATCAAATCAAATGGAATCAACGTCTGAAAGTACGTAGAATATATTTTAAAATGTTACGAAATAATAATTCATCAAATATAAATTATTAGTGAAACAATAATTGTTATTGATTTTTATTAACTGAAAGCGTTAAAATAAGCGTTAAATAATATGTTATTATGAAAAAGTTATGTCGTTCGTGTTGTTCCGCTGTCAGACTTATTGTAAGTGAGTCAAATGTATGTTCGTCAATATGAAACAAAAAACTTCTGCTCGAAGTTGCCCTGTTTGTTATTCAATCATTTCGAAGTGGCGGACCCAAAAATCCATTTTCCACACTGTTTGAGCTAGAGCTACGAAATTTGGCACAACGGTGTATTATCACGAGTAGTTCAGGAAAATATTACATGTTGAAAAAGTCGCCATCTTGGATTCAAAATGGCTGCCCAAAATCCAATCAGGAATCATTTATTTCTAAAACAACAACAATATCATATTTCATTAAAACTAATTATCATTTAAGTATACGCTAGAATGTTAAAATGTTGTTAAGGGGGTTCAATTTTGCAACTCTGGCTTCAAATTCGTAATCAGTGACCCCAAAACACATGAATATCCTATTAATCTTGATTGTAACATGATATACAGGCTGTTTCACGAATAGGGGTTGTCAACAGTGGGACGAAGGGGGTTAAATGTTGAAACTCTGACTTCAGATTCGTAATCAGCGAGCCCCCACCCCCACCCCACCAAAAAAAAAAAACGAGTACAGATTTTGAGATCATTCACTTGCGTTTTTGACTTTGGCCAGTTTTTTTTTTAATCAGCCGCACACTCTGAAACAGGACAAACATTTGGGATTGGATAAAGTCTACGATGTGGTGTTCCCCTAATCAAATAAAGGAATAACGGAAAGTTTATTAAAAACTGACTGAACAGTATGGAATTATATACCACACAGGTAGATTGACTGTCAGAATTTGAGCATTGTTCATAAGATAAACGGTACTTTGAGAAGAAGCAATAGTCCAGTAAAGATAAGGTTGAAGAAATAAGAACAAATTAGTAACAACTTGAAAATTTGGATGGAGGTCAGGAAGTGTGTCAGATACGAAAAGTTCAAAAAACCGGACCATTACTTTTTCCTAAATTCTGAAAACAAAAGGGCGGCTTTTATACCCATTAGGCCACAATGATATGATCATATGTATGTGTATATGTCTGTTCGACAAAGGCTTCTATACTGTTCAACGTATTTCCACCAAACTTCACATGAACATGACTTGACACCCTAGAATGACAACTGTGGGGGTATCAGGCCAACATAATAAATCAGTTTCCAGTGTTTCCAACCTATTATAAACTAAATCCCCCCCGCCCGAAATTCTATACCGTTTAAAGTATTTGCACTAAATTTGGCCTTACTATTCTTTGACACCTTATAAACATGACTGGGGTTCAACAGCGCCCAAAAAAACCAGTTTACAGTGTTGCCATCTTATAAAATTTAATGTTTGTCCATGGCTCCTATCATTCATCTCCTCTACCTCAAATTTGGTATGAATTTTCTCCGGCACCGTAGAAGGACGACTGCGTTGTTTAACATCTGTATGTATTCCAGTTTTCAGTGTTGTCACCTTATTATAGGATTTAGTTTTTGCCAGTAGCTTTATCTGCACTAAATTTTAGATGAATCTTCTTCGATACCTTAGAATGATGAATTTGGTGTTCTACTAGCTGTCAGTGTTGCTACCTAATTATATAATGGATTTTGTTCAGACGCTTCTATGTTAGTGCAATGTACCCACGCCAAATTTTGCACAAATATTCTTCGAGAACTTTGAAAAATAATCATCTGATTTCGGAATCCTGAAGCACCTTTAACCTTTCCTCTTAGTCGCCACTCAAAATATTATGTCAGTATGTACGTATGTATTGGTTTGGTGCATAAATTCTGTTGGCCAATAAAGGAGGTGTCCCCTGTGAACTAGTTGCTGCTGTGTGCACAATGCACTTCACAACAGATTCCTTTCTTAATGCATTCCTGGTTGAACCACCGATATTAATGCATCTTTTTTTTTCAGGTAATTAAAATGTAATGTCAGGTTCAGGAGGACAAACACTTCCGTCACATTGTTATTTTAGTTTTATTGAGGTGTACCAGACTCGGAGACTGCCAAAAACAATTAAGCAGTGTGTGGTGACAACACCATTTAAATTTGAATTTTATTTATGACCCAGATTATGACGTCATAATCCGCTGGCTGTCAAATATCTCAGCTAAAAATGAATTCTTTAAGACACTTTTAACTTCATATGGCAGAGTATCATAATCATGGGGCCTACTTTTCAAAATTAAAGTATTCTCTCTCGTCTTTTCATAATTGTCAAAAAAACGGGGTGTGAAACCTCAAAAGGAGCGGTAACGAGTTAAGAATTTCTTGTTGTTTTTTTAGGTCCACAGACTATTGTAATAGAAGGTGACGAGAGGGACAAATGATACACTTTCTTAGCTTGAAACACGTAATAAGGCAGTTTTGAACGGGATTAACATGGCAAAGAACATCGCTCGGTTCCACCTGTAACACACTTTCTCCTTTGTTTCTTTTTTTCTTTAAAACACACACACACACGAACATACAAACATTTCTCTCTTCTTCTTCTTCCTAGTTCACCTTCCTTGTTCGTTCCAGTCACGCAGTTTTGTAAAGAGTTATGCTGTGAAAGCCAAACACCCGCATCCACAGAAACACACGTACACCCAGATGGAGGAGGAGGAAAGAGAGAGAGTGAAAGAGAGGCAGAGAACGGACTAAAGCGAGCGAGAAAGAACGAAGAGAGAGGAGGAGGAGGAGGAGAGAGAGAGAGAGAGAGAGAGTGGTAGACCAAAAAATCAGGCCGACGCCCGGGTCAAAATCTCAGCAACTTGCACGAAACCTTCCAGAATATCAAGGGTATCATTTTTGTGCCTTTTTCGATTTCTTTAAGAAAGAAAGAGAGACTAACTTTCACCTTTTTCTTTCTTCTTTTTATAGCTTACGTTATTTTCGTTCTTTCAGTTCGTTTCCCGCCCCACCCAGATAAAATCAGCCATGAATAAGCTGGCTATATTGTAAGTCCTTTGGTTTATCACTGAAGAATACGACTGGGCTTCGTTTTTAATCACTTTTAACCACACAACAAGGGCAGGACGACTTCCAATGACCAGCTCCAATTCCCTCCTTTTTCACGCAGCAGTCATAAAAAGAGGTAAGGCAATAACAAAACAAAACGAAAAAAAAATCTTTTGGTTATGGAGACTGTTTGCTTATTAATTTGACTCATTTCTTTTCAAAGTTGTTGCTCATAAAGGTATCCATTAGAATGATTGATCTGACGACTTCTATGCAATCCATTGAGAGCTCTCTGTTCTTGTACGGGAAGGAAGGATTAAAATGGCCACCTTAAGGAAAATTCATTTTTGTGATCTTATTTTGTTGAAGACATAAACAAAATTTTGACCGTATACTGAATACAATTATCACGATCGGCCGATCTGGTAGCCGTGTGGGCTAGGGCACTAAGCCAGAGAATCGAAAGTCCCGATTTTGAATCCTGGTTGGGGCATGGATGTTTGTGATTGTGGATTTTAACTAGAACGTGACGAATAATCATGACAGGCGAAAGTCAAAAGTTACTAGAATGGACTATACGAAAAGTATACCAAGTTTACAATTATCACAAACAAATAATTAAGCTGTAATTCCTTGTATCATTTTTCTGCAGCTCTACGAGATAACAATTTTAACCTATCTAGGAGAATAAAGCGACCATGGATTCTCCTTCATCAGAAATTCTTTAAAAATAGAAAAATATAGGAAACAATCAAGTTTTTAAAAACAATATATGCTACCTCTTCAGTCTTGAAAGTCATTGGTTTAATAAAAACTGTTGTTTTTTATGTTTTGTGCAAGCTAAGGGTATTGAAAGTACAAAAACACTTTAGTTTTGGAGAAAACTATATATTTTGGCGCGAACATAATGCATGTATTCGATTGAATACAATTGGATCCAATAATGTGATTTTAGTAGGTAATTATTTGTGAACTACCATATTTCGCTATTTCCGTTTCGACAGGAGTAAGACCGATTTGCATATTTTCATGCATTGGCAAACGCCTGGATTTAAGCAACATGAAGTCTTATTCGAACGGCACAGATTTTATTCTTGTTTGTTCTTTACATCTCTCCATTCTATATCTCTGTATTTTGATTCCCTTTACAACTACAGGCCAATTATGAAGACCGTCATATCTTTCGAAGAAAGTACCACTGGAATTCTTCTGTTTTTGGACACTTCTGATTTGTCACCATCCTCCTCTGTCACAGACAGCAAAGTGCAAGTAATTATACGTAATTTAAAATATCGGTCGCTTTAAATGCAATCAAGGAAAAGTGAATTACGTGCTACCAGTACAATCGAACCTGTGGGTATTTCAGCGTTCCAATCACGACGTGCCAACCAGTAAGACTTTGTTTCTTCGGAGTCACTTTACACGGACTTACGCCTTTTCTAAAATATTTGAGAGAACATACTACCAAAGTAATCTGACGGAGCTTTGATATCACCATTAGAATCATTCTCTTCAGGACAAGGAATGACAACCACATCTAACCATAACAAGTAAAACAATTTAATATTTCCATAAAAGATAATAATTTTATTAGAACTGCAGAAACCCTTTTTGAAAGCTCATATATCAAATGCAGAAATCGAGTGGCTGTGAATGAAATGTTGGCTTAGCATCAGGAAGGTCGTCGGATTGTTCCCAGTGAGGTTTCTGAGGTTTATCCCGTCACACCAGGCAAATCCCAGGATGGCACATTCAACTTACGCCCTGGCCGACACCTTCCCTCATTTCCCCTACCCTATCCCTACCTGAGCTAGATTCCTAAGAGCCATAAGTGAATTGAAAATTAAATATATAAATATGTCATGATTTAGAATCCAAAATTCTAGAATAAATCGTCCTGTAGCTTTGCCGGAGATAAAATGTACTGATTCACTGAATCCACACATTATTTCTAAAATGTGACAGGGAAGGATTTTTTTATCAACATCATTAAAATCATAGAGTACGTCCTAGTATATTGGTACCAAATGGTAGTACACTCAAATCTATTCTCCTTTAGAAGTTGATTATTTATTAAAACTCTTCATGCAATAGTGTGTTGAAAGTTACTGAATATTAGTTAGTCCGCTATAAAGCATCTGAGGTCTAATTCAGTCACAAATCTAAAAATACCGTCCCGCTGATAGCTTGCCTACGAAGTTAAAAGAATTACGAAATTTCTCAAACTCCCTAAACAAGGTGAAGCGTTGGCAGTGTCTCTTCAATTGGATTGAGACCACGTTGATATCTTTAGGACGGGACTTACAGTTCTAAATGGGATATCTTCACTTGTATCCTCACCGAGGATCAAACCCAGAACTCAATTACAAGGCAACCACCATGGACAAAAGCTCCCTAGTATTCTAAAAGTAAATCATTGTCAGAAATTGCTAAAAGAAAACTGGAAATAGGAGAAGCCTGTTTAAAAGTAGTGAAAATAATTCTGTCTGAAAAATACTAAGCAGAAATCAGTGACGTTTGGCACTAAACCACGAGAAATATGACATAATTTAGCAGTTATAATTTAGGCCTATATTTAGAGGCCGGATTTAGATTAGAGGTAAAATGTGCGTAAGAATATACGGGTGATACGAGAAAAAGTAAGAAAAAGATAATGCTAAACATTTTCTGACGTATTCCTGCAGAAAGCTAGGCAGCTATAGCTGCATGGAAATTTCCTGTAACTTGGTTAATATAAAAACAGCCATCTCGCAGGTTTTCGGAAAAGAAAAAATAGAAGACTTAAGCAGGAATTGAACACGCGTTCTTTAGTTAGAAGTCCAGCATCTTAGTGACTGGACTAAATTACCACTGAAGAAATCAGTTTATCAAAACATCAGAAATATGTTGCCTGAAACCGGAAAACCTAAACAAAGGTACTTACATGGCTTACGCTACGCTCTAATAACTTTTTTTATTTGTCAAGTAGAGATCGCTATCCCTGTTCAGTGAGAATATTTTTATTTCTTTAAAATAGGTGATTACACAGATTGAAGTAAAGGTTTAATCAGAATTGCAAGTTCAATTATCATAAGAAAACGGTTTCTGCGCATGTGCGAAAATCACACTGGAAGAGGAAAATGTGCAGTCTATTTCCAAACCCGCCCCTTGTCCAAACGTCATAAACGTTGGGAAATCGACAAAAACATACTTCTTATTTTTTTGAAAGCTGGGGGGAAATTTTGAGGCAATGAATTTCTTAGAAATATTGGAAGAAGTTTCAGTTTACCAAGATTTTCATTTGTTTTAAAAAAAAGTGGAATTGTGAAAGATAAAATAAATACAATTTTTACTGTTAATTTTTGTTTCTTTCTTTCAATTTCTTATTTGACGGAATGTTTGTCACTATCCTAGTAGGTAACCGTTAACATGAAGCCTACCGTTGTAGCAGATGAAATGTCCTGAAGGAGCTGGACCTACATGGAGATGGAAGAGGTAGGAGGTTCTGATGGCCTGTTTATATGTTTGGCGGTAAATGAGAAAGCAGTTCATACAGACTTTTTCAATGATTTCGAAGACATAGTTGATGATGACGATCTGAAGTGATTGTGATGGTGGCCTTCCGAATCTTCTGAACTTAATTTCATTGCCAGAAATTATGTTTCTATATATTTATATTTTTTATTAATTAAGTATATTTTATTACTATATTTTATATAAATTCAAATATTTAAAAATTATTTGTTCAAACTAATTTATGAAATTGGAGTTAAATTATGATAATTAAGTGATTTTGCAGATTTTCTGGAATCATAAAAGCTTACTAATATGGTAGAAAATAATCAAATGAACTCCATAATATCTCATTTTACAATTTTTGTGGACAAAGGTGCTTTTGGAAATTGATTACACAAATTAAAACCTCGAACCATGCAGAAGATTGGTTTTTTTTCTGTTTTTGACCGATATCTTTTAGACACAACAATAACATTGTAACTACTTAGATATATCTGAAATTTTACTGTATATATATACCCTATATATATATATATATATATATATATATATATATATATATATAGTTCCCAAAACTTTTACAGTGCAAGCAAGCTTATAAATTGGATCCTCCAAGAGTGTGACCCCCAAGATTCATTTTGTTTGACAAAAGTTTGTAATAATGTTATTAGTTTTCCTCTGCACTGAAAAATAGTATTCTTGGCTTAGTTCCTTTTACCATTAGAGGATTCAATTCTTGTTTGGAAAGCTGCTATTTGATAGAAAACTGGTAATTTAGACAAAATTGCGACCAATCAATAACAAACAGAGATGTTCAACGCGCACATTGTGTTATCATCTCGAATAATTGCAAGTTTTATCGAATACAACGGACGACAAAAGTTTGTTAATGATCAAAATAATTTTGTGAATTTCTTGTAAGACTTCAAATCTAAGCGTGGATCGAATCCCACCTTAATAGTAGGCCCCATCCTAAAAGAAAAGCTACAATACGATGAGAACAATAAAAGAATCACAGTTGAATTCTACAATCACAGTGGAAGACATAAAGAACGAAACAACTTTCATTTTCTTTCGTGAAATGAAAGAAAAAGGAAATCTGTAAAGAAGAGAACGTAATACAATAAAGCGAGGAAAATAGAAGCTAGTAAAAGATATCATTAGGTGACTTTAATATTCTCATAGTTTCCTCCCACCCACCCCTCCAGAACCAGAAAGTTACTCACCTTCTCACTAAAACCTGAAGCCAAAGAAAGGAAAAAAAGAATAGCACAAAGTTAATATCAGCGAAAGTTGAACTGAAACACAGAGAGAAACGGGAGAGGCGGAACCGAAAAAGGAACGAAATTAACAAGGAAACAACCGTTAAGAAACTTTAGAAACAGTATTTCCGACTGACAAGAGAAGCGAAGGAGAAAAAAACGAACGAAAAGAGAGAAGCGTTTCGTAGAAGATACAAAAGGATCGATGAGAGAAAGAGAGAGACGTGAGAAAGAAGAAAAAGAAAGAGAGAGAGAGGGGAGGGGAGAGAGATAGAAAGAAGAAAGGAAGCCGGGTAAACGAAATTTTCGTTTAAAACAGGATAGAGAGAGAGAGAGAGAGAAAAAGAAACTATCAGCTAACAAGCTGGATTTTAACGACATGTCCCCGAGTTACGCTGATGCTATTAAGAAGATGGTTCTTACAGATTGTTTCCACCAGAACTTAATGAAATGGAAATTAATTGCCTTTGTGGCTTATTTTATGACTTCCGAAAGGTTTTTCTTTCTTCCTTGAAGCATGGATAAACCAACAGAAGAAAATAAAAGATTGAGTATTGAATATTAGCAATGATTGAAGTTTCACTATTTTAAAAAAAAGGGAAAGTAATAACCGTTACGTTTTGTTTTAACTGAATGTTTGTGCAATTTCAGATTTATTGAAAGGTAAATTAAAGAAACTTTAATGAGCTGTAAGTTTTTCAAAGATACTTAAATTTTAGTGCTAATGACATGACTTTAGAAACACAAGTGCAGACAGAAAACTTCATGCCAGTTAAGAGACCTATAAAAATATTCCTAGAACTATATATGCTTGTGTCGTATAATTTCCAGAACAGCAAACCAAGGCACAGGCTGGACAGAAAAGACCATTCGTGCACAACATTCGAGATAAACCCAAACTAGATAATTTCGTTATTAACAATGAGTACTTTTAACACTAAATATTGTAAAGTAAAATGCAAATGTTCTTTCTATTAAAAAAACAACAAAATAAAACAATGATTTTCTATGTACTGTAAGTTCACCAGATAGGAAATGGATTCTATAAAGAATGAGATGAACTCTCTAGTGTTCCAGATGTCTGACAATAGCGTAACGTTCTATTACTTTTCGCGTGATGATTAAGTAAAGACGAATGGATACACGAGATTTGTGGCATTGCCCATCACCAGTTTTATTACAAAAATAATATGTTCAAGAAGTTACTAAAAAGAGGGCCCAGTACCAAAGTATTTACAGTAATTGGTGAGTTATGGGATAACTCTTTACGGTTTCTTCTTCTCGGGTGATACGCCTTGTAGAAGAGAATTAGGATAGGTGTTCGCACCAGCCCGACAGCTAACTGTGGGCGACGAGGATGACACCAACCCGACTGCTAACTGTGTGTGCAGGGTTAGAAGGATAGTACCAGCCCGACTGCTAACTGTGTACAAGGAGAAGAGAAGGTAGAGGAGAGGAGGTGATCACCCAGACCAGTGACAAATGTTAATGTTGCATCGGGTTTTTATAGCCCTTCTTGGTGTGGTCATCCAAGCTCCTCCTTCGATGCTTGTGGCTCCTTCTGTTGTTTCCTTGCTGAAACTGGTGTCCTCGTCTCCTTGTTTACATTGCTTTGTTTGTTTACTTTGCATAACTTGTTCTACACATGTTTTTTATTCGTAGTACACACGCTACTACAATGTTTACGTTGCGATGTACGTGGAACATTACAATACTAATTCATACCGAGAACAACGTTATTGAAAAGTACTTTTGGCAGTAAAAGAAATCATTTTAGAGATCCAGTCTTAGCTTCTGTAGATCTATAAGGAAACGATAGTGACATTTTGCTTTGCTTTCTCCTAAGCTACCGTAAATGGTGAGTCAGACGTGAAGACTCGGCTGAATGCTGGTGTAGTGTTCTCTAAAGCACCTTTATGTGCGTGTGTTTGTGGGGGCAAGGGGTTCGTGCATCAAGCGCATTCTTAAATTTCAACATAGAACTGCAGTGACTTGTATTAATACCTCTGAGTAGCGTGAGACACAACCTCAAAGATGTGGAGAGTGATGCGATCATCGATCATTATGCTGCCCCATGTCATCAAATCACCACTTACCCCAGCAAGATCCCTCCCCATTTCGCTAAATGGGCGATATAGGCATTTTATGCACTCTGCCCGTAGGGAACTAGTTTCTAGGCTTGGTGTCTGTGGGATTCATGCTACAGGTCCTTATAAACAGCGATGTGGTCTTAGAGACATACGTTTAAAACAGTTTAGCCTGTGGCAATTGCAAAAATCAAAGTGAATTGAGAGAATGATAAGATGGAACGTCGTCTGGTAGTTAAACAGCGACCATCTTGTAGCGTATTTGCCCTTCAACATCTTTGTCTAAGGCTTGCAGACATCTGCTGCTGTTCTTATCTTTTCAGTAGATAGAAGTATTTTATGTTGCGAGGTTTTAAGCATATAGAAAGTAAGATCGTCATCTGAAAGTCCTGTAAAACCGCTGTTGCAATTTTAATTCCACTTTCCTCGTTTGTTTGTCCGACATCACAACCTTCTCTCGCGGAACTTCCATAGTATGTAAACTTCTGTGAACTTGGACATATCCCATCCGCTCGGATGATCAAAATCTTTCTTCACCTTCACTTCTGATACCAATACCAACATGTTGTTCTTCTTTTTCTCCTACATACATACACCTTTCATAAACTCAGATTCTCCAAAGCACATAAACAGTCTGAGCAAAAGAATAACAACATATAAATTTGAAACATATTTTTAACAAACGCAAACGAGGAGAGAGCATTATGTTCTTTAAATAATGAAAAATACCTCGCAAGTTCATTTAGTCAAAATTCATCTTTTTTCAAAACTATATAACACATCAAAATGGTCTAGAGGTTAAAGGGCTCGCTTTCTGTGCGCGTGCTGACGGGTTTAAGTCCCACGGGGGTCCATTGAACGGAGGGGTCCTCACAGCCCACACTTTTCCTGTATGTGTACGTGTCATGCTTAGAAGCTCACCAGCTCGATTAGTATATTTTAATATGAATTCAAACAAACATCAATCAAAATACAGGCTTGAAGATCATAGGAAAAGAATGCGGTTTGCCTATGTTATTTATTTTACAGGAGAGCGTTTTAAACACCCACAAAGAGCATTACGTTTACATCAAATAAAGATTTGTTTGTAATAGACGAACTATAAATATTATCTTCAAATCCTTTGTTAAAAACGTCCTTTACAGAACAAACAAAAAGATGGTCCTATGATCTTGATTTGGCCCAAAATGGAGAAAGTACGTTCTTTTCGAGTGGTCTTCGTTTGTTTTTGACAGATAAGATTGTATTATTTCTTTGGTGAAGGAGTAGATAAAATTATCATTTTCAATAGAGTATGGCGTAAGTTACCTTATTAAATTTCACAGGAAAAGTGTTTAGAGAGGAAACACTTTTAAATTTTCAGTTTCTTTATAACTTTGTTACGCTTTGATTTTTACCGATATCTTTTGCAAAGTTGTTCATAAAGAATAGATGTTTCCTTCGACATACCTTTCATTTGTCACCTATTTGTAGAATTGACAGAAAATTTCAAAACAATACACTTTGCTTCCTTGAACGCGACGAATAAATACTAACAACCCAATTCCAACAAAAAGGGAAGACAGTCTTTCCAGCATTGCTTCCAATACCTCCAATTTCCTTTCTCTTCCTATTTGGCTGTTTGTTGGTGAAAATTTGAAAGCCTGACTTTAGAGTCCATTTGAAGGTTCTCACCAGGACAACAACGGTGAGAAAATCAGCATCCTACTATCATACCAAGATAGATAGGTAGATAGATAGATAGATAGATAGATAGATAGATAGAGAGAGAGAGAGAGAGAGAGAGAGAAACAGACTGAGACTGAGAGAGAGAAGGACAGAAAGAAAACAGAGGAAATATAAAGAGAAATGAAGGCAGATGTAAATAAGAGAGCCCACAAATGGGCCCTTGTTTTGTTCTACCGTGCTCCGTGTTAAGTGGGTGCCATGGAAAGGTTAGCTTTTGGCAACTTCCCAACATCTCAAAGGATTGGGCGACAAACACTACGTTCAAGAGCTTTTATAGATGAACGAAAGGGAACGAATATACAGTGTGTTTCACAAAAATGCATCCAAAATTATTATAAACTGTTTCAGGTTAAATAAGCAAGATGTTTTGTTAGTATTATAGCTAATTTTTGCAACAATGTATAGTTGAATTACCAATGGGGGAATTATGTCTGACCATACTGTATAGTTACGACAACTATATACAGGGTGGTAAGCTTACGGACCGACAAACTTCGGGAGGTGATAGTACAGTGAAAAATAAAGAAAAAAGTCCCA